>JAJIBD010027832.1:0-28836 GCA_021461705.1 Cryptotis parvus
TAATTTGTACAGGGTGGCATTTATTTGCTAAGTTTCAGAACATTCTCCCTTCTGAAATCCGACATGCCATCTGCGTCAGTAAAGAAGGGAACAGCACCAGGCCCAGACAAAAAGTCAGACCCGAACACCTGAAGAATCTGCCGTCGGTACTCATCAATACACTAGCTCGGCTCTTCACGCTACTTGCTCCGAATGCAAGGTGCCGTCCCAATGAAAAACCAGCAGGACAGTTCTACTGTTCAAGAAGGAGATTCTTCATGACATTGGCAACTATCACCCCATCTGCCTGTTGTCTGCCATTTACAAGCTGTTTACACGAGTCATCCTGAACAGGATTGGCAGAACACTAGATGAAGGACAACCATGAGAGCAAGCTGGCTTCCGGAAAGGATTCAGCACAATCGACCATATCCACACAGCAACCAAGCTCATCGAGGTTTGTAGGGAGTACAAGATGCCGCTCTGTCTCACGTTCATTGATCTACAGAAAGCCTTTGATTCGGTGGAGACTGAAGCAGTCATCGAAGCCCTAGCCAAACAGGGTGTTCAAACCCAATACATCAAGATCCTTCGGTGAGCTGTATTACGGATTCACCACCAGGATCTCACCATTCTACAAAAGAAGTGATCATTAATGTGAAAAAGAGGGGTTCGACAGGGTGATACCATTTCACCAAAACTCTTCAGTGCCACACTTTCGAGAACATCATGCAACAATTAGAATGGGAAGGAATGGGAGTGAAGATAGATGGTCGGCGACTACACCACCTCCACTTCACTGATGACATCGTTCTAATAACACCAAACATTAGCCAAGCGGTACAAATGCTGGCTGACTTCGACCGAGAATGTGGAAAGATAGGTCTACAGCTGAATCTAAAAGAAAACAATGTTCATGAAGAATGAACTAGTTCCTGAGGGCCCCATTCACTCTCAATGGAACAAACATCTCTGAATGCAGCAGTTATGTGTACCTAGGTCAAAGAAATCAACATGACCAACGACCTAAAACCTGAGCTGCGCAGGAGGAAGAGAGGGCCGGCATGGAATGCCTTCAAAGGCATTGAAGAAATAGCTAAAAGGACAAAGAACCTCCGGCTCCAGGCGTATCTCTTTGACTCCACTGTTCTCCCTGCATTAACATACGCCTCAGAGGCCTGGGCCCTACAAAAGCAGGATGAGAATGCTATTCCGGTCTCCCAGAGAGGAATCGAAAGAGCTATGCTTGGAATATCACGCCTCACTCAAGTGAGAGAAGGAATCGGAGTTCTGACCTCCGTCGCTATTCCAGAATCAGGGACGCTGTCTCGTTTGCCAAGGCATCCGAAAATCAGATGGGCTGGACATGTAATGCAATTTGGAGACAACCGCTGGACTAGAGCCATTACCGAATGGATCCCACAGGATGTCAAAAGATCACGTGGCCGCCCACCTACAAGATGGTCAGACTTCCTTGTCAAAGACCCTGAAGGAACGGTTTGAGGCTCTTCATATTCCTGAAGCAACCAGATACCATTGGGCTACACTGGCACGTGATAGGGTCCAATGGAAATGTTACTGGCGCCCGCTCGAGCAAATCGATGAATAACAGGATTCAAGTGATCAAGTGATCAAGTGTCAAGTGTACAGAAATTTGGTATTTATTTTGCTAAGTGATATTGCACTATAATATTTACCTGTAGTCTTTAGCAGATTTACAATTTTATTTCATACAAAAATGAAACTGGGGAATTTTAATATCTTTAAAAATAAATATAACTGAATTACATAAAAAATTATTTAGTCTGTTCGATTTCAGTGACAGAATCTGGTCAACATTCCATCTTCTATGCTAAAGGTTATCTCTTTCAACTTTTATTCACGATCGCGATCTTCCCGTTGATCATCTATTTGCTAGACGGGCACCAGTAATATCTCCATATGTCCTGTCTCATGCCAGTAGAGCCAGGGGCATCGGCTTGCTACAGGAACATAAAGAGCCTCAAACCATTATATTAGGTCATTAGGTCAATTTCTGTAATTTACTTTGACTAAAAGACAGTCCCTTTTTCAGGTTTCAATTTACTGACAAAGAGTTGCATTTAGATTTTTTTTTAATTGTGTACTTTTGTCTGCTTTCTCAATTTTAATACCATTTTATGCTCATTCTTTTTTATATTAACTTTATTACTGGGATAATGTTCAGATAACAACCTTACTATTTTAACTACATTAAAGTGTACAATTTGGTACCTTTGATTATGTTTACTAGATGTATAAACATCACCAAAATCTTCTTCTAGAGCAATTTTGTCACCACAAAGGGAAAATCCATATCCATTAAACAGTCATTCCCATCTTTCCTTCCCCCCAGCTCTTAGTAATACCAACTCTACTTAATGTCTTGATGAATTTGCCTATTTTAGACATTTCATACACATGCAATTAACCACCATGCGCTTCAACATATCTGTACTTCACTTAGCATGGTTCCAAGTTTATCCATGCTGTGGCACAGGAACACTCCATTCCATTTAATGACTTACTAATATTCTATTGTTAGGGCTACACATTTTTATATATCCATTCATCACTTACTGACATTGGAGCAGCTTCCACTTCTTGACCATTATGTTAATGCTGTAATCAGCGTTTGTGTGCAATTTGTAGTGCGAATACATGCTTTTAATTCAATTGCACCTGATAGTGAAACTCTGCGCTTTATTTTTCGCGTTGCTTTTTCATTGTCATAGTTTACACAGCGTACTTTGTCTTCCCAAGGGAACCAGCTTCCAGGTTTATTTTGTTATGCATTTTTAATTTTTTTTTTTTTTAATTAAATACCTTTTATTAGGGCTTATTGTTTATTTTAATTCAAAGCAAATTATCTTTCTTTAAATCTTTCTTGATAATGAAATCATTAATGTTATCAACTTCCCCACCAGTCTTTTACTTATTTTTTGTGCTTTTCTATATTATTTTTATTGCTTTCAAGATGACTTCCTCCTTGACTTTTTGAAAACAACTACAAATCATTTTGTCGTATTTTCAGTGAGTAGAAATAATGCTTCTCTTCCCTGCCCCGCAACAGACTCTCAGAGGCCGGAAAACTTCGCACAACACAACCTCGGTCATCCTCAAAGTACGGCTCCACAGCTGGACACAGCCCTACCACCATGGTGTGCGGGTGCAAAGCCAAATATCTGATGGATATCTCAAAGCCTGGTATACTCATCTAGCACGTATCCCATCACATCTCATAAAAAACCAAATGTGTGGACACAACATGTAGTCTGTGGAACACATCGAAAATTTTCTATTAGGTGGGCTCAGATGGCACAATGAGTTTTTAAGAATCTCCAACAAGTGGGGCCAGAGCGATAGTCCAGCGGGTAGGGCGTTTGCCTTGCCACGCAGCCAGCCCGTGCAGGCCAGGGTTCTATCCCCGGCATCTCATATGGTCCCCTGAGCACCGCCAGGGAGTAATTCCTGAGTGCAGAGCCAGGAGAAACCCCCTGAGCATTGCCGGGTGTGACCCAAGGAAAAAAAAAAAAAGAATCTCCAATAAGTTTTGTCTAAGACCATATTCACTGACTGTGTTTAGAGAAGTGGCCCCAACCAGCAGTAAGGAATAGATTATTCAGTGTATGCGTAGGGACAAGCTCAAATAGAGGTTGAGATAAATGTGAAATAGGTGTTGTCCGTAGGTGCAGTGGTGGTTAAGTCCTGGGTTGACAGTAGAGAACCACTGTATTCTAGAAACCCTAGAAAATTAATCCAAGAACAGAATTGGCCAGACTCCCACAGAACCCAGGAAAAAAAAAAAGCCATGACTTTGTCAATATCATTCCATTATATGGGCAGTAATGATCAACATAATTGATGCCAGCTAAGGGAGTAGGCAATGGGAGGGGTTGGGGGAAGTGGGAAATGGGGGTCTCTGATAGTGGTGGGGGGGCACACTGGTGGTGGGATTGGTGCTAAATGGTGAGTCGTTCTAACAACTGTATGCAAAAAAGCTTTGTAAATTGTAAATCACGGTGTTTAAATAGATAAAATTTAAAAAAATTATGACTGACCAACCATACTGGTTTTTCATTTTCTAGTTATACAACATACTTATAAGAAAAAGCATGGCACCTATTAAATAGGAATTAAACTTGTATGTATCCTATATAGTAGTATATATATTGTTTACAATTCAACAACTTTTTTACTTTCTACATATTTAGCAAGGATTTAGTATCACTTAAGGTTGAAACGTTTCACTAGTCTATACTTCTAAATAACTCGGTAGTAAGGCAATAATAAAACTCTAAGTTATAAGTTTATAACTAAAGAAAAGAATTAGGAGCTTATATAAAATGTTCAAAGTATCAATTGCAATTTATTAAGAGCAAAGAGCACTGTGAGTTGTCTGACCTTCTACCCAGATAAGAATCATATAGGATATGAAATCTGGGTTACATCCTTGAATCACAAGGTAACAGACTTGTGTACTCTATTCAACACAATATCCTGAACTGATTGTAGATTTGTTTTACTGTTGAAAGGTGATATCTGAGATTTTTCTTTTCAGAATCACAGTAAAGAAAATGCATCATTGGAACTTCTAACATGATAGAATTTCATTAAGTATCTAAAAGAATAAAAGATCACAAGTATGTGTAAAAATGTTAGGGTCTTGGAAAAATACAGCTTATACAAGTTAACAATTGTAACTCAGTATTTCGATAAGTTAACAGAAAATAAGAGAAAGAATATTCTAGTACACTATAAACCAAAGAGTAACAACAAACACTGAAACTCTCAAATATGCCAAGTCCAATGGTAACAGATTTAAAGATAAATAAAACATAGCACCTTTTTTAAAGACCTTTTAGTTTAATAAACAGTAATTCTAATAATGCCTTTCCTAAAAGGTAAATTTAAAAGAATTTGAGTCATAAGCTAAACTGACACAAATAATGAAGCTAGTAGGACAAAAAAAAAAGATATACATGAAAACAAAGATAAGTATAACTAAATCACATTCACTTACAATCTCTCAATTATAAGACTAGCAATATTTGGCTTTTTAATACCTTGGTGACATTTTTACAAAAAAAAAATGTTGAGATCACAAATCAGAATAATTAGTAACAAACATGGACACTTTTCCTCCATTATTCTTCTACCCAAACAACCTATTTAATAATTGTTCTGTTTTCAATCCTTGAGATCATGAGCTTTTTGGGAATCTATCTGTACAGGTCAGAAATGCAAACTTTGAGGCTGGAGCAATGGTAAAGCGGGTAGGGTGTTTGCCTTGCATGCAGCCAATCTGGGTACCATCCCCAGTGTCCCATATGGTCCCCAGAGCACTGTCAGAAGTAATTCCTGAGTGCAGAGCCAGGAGTAACCCCTGAGCATTGTCAGGTGTGACCCAAAATTAAAAAAAAATATATATATATATACATATATACACACATATATATATGCAATCATTGCACATTGCTAATAAAAAAGAATTGGTACCATTGGAGGTCAAAGAACAAGAATAAAAGCACCAATGAAAATGGACCGGGGTCAGAGCGATAGCCCAGTGGGTAGGGCATTTGCCTTGCACACGGCCGGCCGGGTTCGATCCCGGCACCGCCAGGAGTAATTCCTGAGTGCAGAGCCAGGAGGAACCCCTGAGCATCGCGGGTGTGACCCAAAAATTAAAAAAAAAAAAAAAAAAAAGAAAGAAAGAAAGAAAATGGACCAATGGAAAAAGGTATTACACATAAACTTAATGATGGTCATCTTTTAACTTCACAGAATATCTTAGTAACATACACATTTAAAATACACAAAATAACTACTGCATTATCTTTCCTATGTATTAAAGTGTGGAAAATAGTACAGCAGGTAGGGCGTTTGCCTTGCACATAACTGACCTGGGTTCAGTCTCCAGTATCCCATATGGTCCTCCAGCACCACCAAGAGCAATTCCTGAATCATCGCCTGCCCAGTGTGACCCCCCCGCAAAAAAAAAAAAAGTGAAAACCATATTATCAGGAAAAATGAAGACACATTAGTAGCATAGCATTTTATTCTTTGATTCCATTCAGAGCCAATTCATTGCTGGATGTGAAATAATATGCATTAACTATAGCTCAATAATGAACATTATCTCAAAAATTTTTGAAGTTCAAGTTCTTTTTAAGGGTATACACGCACATATAACACATATGTCTCTGTACTTGATTCAATGTTATTAAAATTTTCTTTTAAAATAAAAAATTCACTTAAATTTTCATGTTATTTTTTTTCATTAACTAATTCTGATTATCCTAAATATAACTGAAAAGTCATGTACCATGGGTTGAGCATTTCATTTATTCCACAAAAAAGAAATGTATTTATCCTAACAAATAAACTAGAACCTTTCAGTAAAACAAAAAGTAAATAAAAATTAAAATAAGAGGGTCTAGATTCTACTGTACTTTAATATACGTATATAATAAAGTTAAATATAATCAAAATTTAATTTAGTTCACAGACATTGAAGAAAGCTTAAAGAGATTTTCTTATATTTAAAGATTGAAGACTGTAATGTATATTATAAATTGCCCCAGAACAGTGAGTTCATAACTGAATATTATGAATTGGTAAATAATAAGTGACCGCCATCTGGGGCTTAATATGGGTTTTTCAGGTAAAATACAAACTTTTGTACTGGACCTAAACATTCAAATTCTTAGAACTGATGATCATGTTTTTGTGCTAACAGTATAGCAGTCTTTATCACAAACTGTGGGTGGACCCTATTCAACCAGTTATTAGGTTATAAACAGTAAATACAGATTATTTGGACATCTCACATTGTATCCTTTTACACAGGTGTTTCTGCTCTCCCTCTTCTTTTTTACAGCATAATCTCTGGATCCTGATTACTTAATTTGCTCGGCTTTAGTTCTCCACTGGGGTCTCTATTTCCAGTCCTCCAGATATGTAGTGCTTTCTCTGATGTGCTCCTACTCCATTTCTTTAGTCTGCTCTAGTATCTAACTCAGCTACACTGCTGTCTATTGAACCAAATCACGCAGCAGCTACCACCCACCTAGTGCATCAACTATAAAACCTTTAGACAAATTTCTTCTCATTTGTAATTCTAGACTGAAGAATGACATTTTTAAAAAGCAGACTCCACCACAGCAACTATTCCTCCCACTTATAGCTCTTTGTTTCACCTTTTGTCCTTCTCAGGAAACTTTAAGTCCACTCTCTTTTGTGAAATAAAATTACCAGTATTACTTTGGTCAAGTACTGGTTGTAAATGGTCCCAGAATAGAGGCATGATAAAGTGGTGACTAAGAAGTTAGGTTCTCTAGATTGTACTCTGAGGTTCTGTTGTTGTTGCTGCTTTCTGGCATCCAGTTGTTCTATGTGCTCTGCTCAGGGGACTGTTTGGAGTGCCAGAGATCAGATCCAGGTTGTCTGCATGGCAAGCAATCTACCCACCGTACTATTTCTCCAGCTCCAATAGCACTTACATTTGAATACCCAACTTTTATATAGACTAGCTGTGGAATTTGAAACAAGTTACTTAACCTTTCCAAAATGAAGCTTACCTTTAAAACTGTTATAATAAAACTATTGTGGTAACCACTCTCAAACAGTGGTTACCATTGCTCATTGTTCATCAATTTGTTCGAAGGGTGCCAGTAATGACTCCATTCAATGGGAATGAGGTCCATTATTGTTACTGTTTTTGGCATATCAAATACACCACGGGTAGCTTGCCAGGCACTGCCGTGGCACTGGGTTCATCGCAGGAGGCCCACTCTTTTTTCTATCTCAGACCATCAACCATCCAGAGCCCATGGGGCAGAGCCCTGGGGGATGTAGACAAGCCTGTCTCCTGTTTTTTTTTATCATTGTTAATAGAAGAACACGTAGTTTGTTTCGACTATGCTTTGCACCATAATTTTGTTATTCTTACAGACAAAAGTATCC
This sequence comes from Cryptotis parvus, assembly GCA_021461705.1. Classification (NCBI taxonomy): domain Eukaryota; kingdom Metazoa; phylum Chordata; class Mammalia; order Eulipotyphla; family Soricidae; genus Cryptotis; species Cryptotis parvus. Next base: position 7,963 of record JAJIBD010027832.1, read on the forward strand.
TAGGATATGAGCAATTTCTCATATTTATGTACTGGGTTTCAGCTGACCAATAAGCTAACACTTTCCTTTAAAATGCCCCTAAATGTTTTTTTCTGCATATATGGATGCATTCAAGCACTCCTATATACTTTTTTTTTTTTTCTTTTTGGGTCACACCCGGCAATGCTCAGGGTTTTTCCTGGCTCTGCACTCAGGAATTACTCCTGGCGGTGCTCGGGGGACCATATGGGATGCCGGAGATCGAACCTGGGCCGGCATGGGCCGCTGCATGCAAGGCAAATGTCCTACGCACTGGGCTATCGCTCCGGCCCCACTCCTATCTACTTTTGTACACACTGCCTGACCTAAAATGTTGCTCACTTCTTATAAGTTAGACATTTGGTAGGCCAGAATGCCTTACCATTACCTAATATGTTGGAGAGAGAGTTTGCTGTATATTTTGTCTGTGAAGTGATTTATAGAATATTATGATTAGTACCAGGAACATCTGGAATTGTGGGTGGGTGTAGAAAATGGGGAGGATGCTGGGACTGTATAGCTTCCTCCAGGCTGCTCGTTCCCTTAGTTTTATTTTTTAAATAGTTCTGAGCCTCTCATTATTATTCATATTAGCAAAATGAATGTGAGTGAATTGAAAAAAAGTAGAATTTTAAATCTGAGGTTATCATGAAATAAAGTCTCATCAAGCAATAGTCTCACCAAGTTAGATGCACATAAATTGTGCACAACTGTTTATTCAGCACAGTTATTTACACATCTTATCTAGTACAGACTATTGCCATTATTCTTCAACAAACAAGAAGTCTACTTTGACTTTTCTATCCTTCAGATGTAAATTTATACCTGGATGATTATTAGACTCAAAATAAAATCAAGTATTTAAAAAAGTTACCAATTTTATAACATCAATACAGAGATGATTTCTGATCACACCAGAGGTTTATTTTTTTGCTTGGAAAAGCATGAGAAACACACTTATTCTTTGAAGAAATACATATATTAATCCTTATGTATATCTTAGAGTTAGGAAAGGGCCACATGTTAATTCACTGTATAAACTTCTGATACCAGTTAAGCAACTTGAGGCAAATAAAGGGCAAATCACTATGTTTATAAATTCCATTATATCAACCATATCGTGAGAAAAATTAAGATATGATTTTTTTTTCTTTTTGGGTTACACCAGCAATGCTCAGAGGTTACTCTTGGCTCTGCACTCAGGAATTACTCTTGGCAGTGCTCTGGGGACCACATGGGATGCCAGGGATCAAACCTGGGTCAGCAGCATGCAAGGCAAATGCCCTACCCACTGGACTATGGTTCTGGCCCCCGGATATAAAAATTTTTAATAAAATTCTACCAACTACAAAACATTATAAATACCTAATATTATATTTTGGTTTTGTTTTTTGCTTTTTGAGTCATACCCGGCAATGCTCAGGGGGTTTCTCCTGGCTCTGCACTAAGGAGTAACTCCTGGCAGTGCTCGGGGACCATATGGGATGCCAGGGATCAAACTTCGGCCGTCATGGGCTGGCTGCGTGCAAGGAAAACGCCCTACCCGCTGGGCTATCGCCCCGGCCCCCAATACCTAATATTATACAACTATCTTTATATTGGTTACACTTAAAATCAAGTATCATTAAAATGAAACTTTTATCAAGAACTAAATAGATAAGCAAAAACAAATATTTTATATACACTTTTTTCTGGGCAAGGCAAACTTCTCATCTGCTGTGTCATTTCTCCAGCCCCTACTTACCTGATTTTATAGTCAAAGAAAAAAAACATATAAAATACCATAAAACAGCAAATATTGACTAGAAGAATGAAAACCATAAGGAAAATTTATGCCTTTCCTTAAGTCAAAATCATGTAAGATATTTCTTGTCTAAAGGAAGCCAGAGATTTATTGGTGTTAATAATGGTTTTGTTTCATGAATTGTTAGTTCTTTCAGTTTCCGCATATAATGATGATCTGTTTCTAAAAATATGGATCCGAATTAAATGAATTTCTGATAATTTATAAAGTATTAAACTATAAGTTTCTATCTAGACACTAGCTAACATTAGTAAATGAGTATCACAATTACAGAACTAAAAATCCAAGTTTCTTTAATAGTGCATGAATTAGAAATTTAAAAAATTAAAAAGATGAAATCAGTATACCCAATTTCCTAAACTGTGTATATATTTTTCCTGAAGTGCATATTCATGAGCTGACAGTACAGACAGGCTGGCTGCTTTGTTTGACTATACTTCTGTTTACCTCCTACTGTCAAGAATGAATTTTGACACTCACAGTATTAATATTGCTATTTTTATTGATATAATTAGCACTGCTATAAATAATTCCTCGGCCTGCCATATCTAAGTATATCATTACAATCAGCAATATTAAAGTTTCTTTTACTTATATGATGCCTTTGGAGTAGACTGCCCTTGCAAAGAACCAAAGTGACCTTCTGATGCGGAAATTACGGAAGAAAAAACGTTGCCCTGTCAATAGAGCCTACTGTTTTGTGTATGACTTCACTAAACAAACTAGTTTATATTTGTTTGAAAGTAAAGTTTCTCACCAATCTGCTGTTTCAATTTCCCATCACACCATATTGTACCTAAAACAGGCAATCTGGATTCCTGTTGCTACTTTATTCCCCACCCCGAACAGCTCAGGAATGGGTTTGAAATATAAGGCTTGAATATAGACAGCAAAAGAACTAAGCAACCCAAAATACAAAATAAATAGGTGAAAATCATTGTACTTAAAGTTATTTGGGAGCAGCGCATCCTACTTGTGAGTTTTTAATCATTACATGAAAGCAAAATCAAAACACATTTTTCTTGCCTACAAATCATATCAGCTATGACATTAAGCTTATCTAGACCTTGAATAGTTTGTTCATAAAACAAAGTGGGGTGACTGACCAGTGCATATTCAACACAGAGTATGAAGGCCAAAACAAAATGACAATACAATTCAAAACAAGCGCACAGAAATTTTGACTAGTAAATTCAAGCCTTCTTTGTCTCTATCATTTGACAGATGGTTAGCCCTCACAGTCCCATATCTCTGGCAAAAGAAATGACAGTGCCTAGCCAATAACACCCCAAATTTTGACTTAAAATGCACTGTACACATACACTTACCTTCAATATGAATATTAATAAAACCTTAAGATATGAATATTAACAGAATTAATCATGCTTTATTATTATTATAAAAATTTGACAGATGTCATGCTTTCATCTTTTGCCCTTTTACACATCACTTTTTGGAAACTCAACAGCCTTGTTGTGTGAATTGAGTTCTAAGGAACTCTTCATTTTAGATTTCATTCAGCTTTATGAGCTGCTTGGTAACAGTGATTTAAAAATATTTCTGTAATTAACTTTTAATACAAATTATTGAAAAAATTTAACTAGTTTGTATTTTCATGTTGCTGAAAGCAAACTGTTGGTAACTAATGAGTTCAACAAAATCATGCATTCTATGCCAAAGACCACAAGGCAGGACTTGAATGTGTCTTTTTCTGAAGCTGCTCTTTTATCGCAATCACTACACACACACACACACACACACACACACACACACACACACACACACACACACACACACACACACCACTGTCTCAGAAACACACAGTAATCAATCATCCTTTATTAGAATGTTTTTAAGTTTTTACTTTTTATCATTCATCAACTATTTTTTTCCATTTTGTACTTTCAAATAGATTTCAGCTAAAAACAGTAACAGGAAATGCTTTGTTTCCAAAATCCTTCTATCTTCAGCTTTCAATTTCTGGCAGGACTATACGGAGGTAACCTAAATGTTCTCTAACCGGCCAGAGAGACCATACAGTAGGAGCACTTGCCTCTGCTGCAGCTCACCTAGGTTCAATTCCCACCACTGCATACAGTCTCCAACCCTCCAGTCTGAGCCCAGTGCAAGAATAAGCCCTGCACCAGACAGGTGTGGCCTCAAAAAAATCATTTGCATCACTTGTCTTCCCGTTGTTCATTGATTTGCTCGAGCAGGCACCAGTAACATCTCCACATGTCCTGTCACATGCTAGTGTAGCCCAAGGGCATCTGTTCACTCAAGAACATGAAGAGCCTCAAACCATTCCTTCAGGTCATGGGAATGTGGTCTATAACTGTTACTGGTTTTTGGCATATCAAAGATAACACTGGTAGCTTGCCAGGCTCAAAAAAAAAAAAAAAAAGAAAACAAAACAAAATGTTCTTTGTTCTTTAAAGTGCATTAACATACAATCCCTTTCAAGAAGCAGTAATTATGATACAAATTATAATAGAGAAACAAGGTAGGTATAGAAATTCAAGTCCTTCACAGCAGGAGATGGGAGGGCTAGAGGTTGGAAGACTGTATGTAAACAAGTGAAGCTATTCAAACACAGTATTACAGAGCTAGCAAAATAAGACACCAGGAGAGAGAAAAATACCAGCTTAAAACCTGCTATAGAAGAGCAATGAACTTGGTTTTGCAAAGGTGAGACACTGTTACTAGGAGCAACACATTCAACTTTAAATCATAAACTCTAAACCCAGCACCAAGGTTCCTTCCCTTAGAAACTCAAAAATTTTACACCTACAGAATAAAAGATTAGAGTCTAAGTAATGCTAACATCTTCTGTAATCTTCCTCTTGCATTACAAATGGTCTATTAAATCAGAAAAATGCCAATCAAATGCTTTTGTAGTTTGAAAGAAAGGTTTAAATAACAAAGCCTATTTTGCAGTCCCCCTTCTTTTTCTCTCGCTAATGTCACCAATAAATTAATTACAACAAATTTCCATCTTATCTTGATAAAGTCACAACTGAAAAAGATTTGAGGCTTAACTTGATTTTTTAGACATATTTCTAAATCAAATTCTAAGTTAAAAAAATTTCTAGCTTAAGTTTACCATAATTTGAAAAACAAAACCGCCAAAGGAATTTTAGTGTAAATTACAAGACATGGGGTTTTAAAATCTAGAGTAACATCCAAAGTAACATTTATTTACTTAATAAGCATGCTTATAATTGTAATAAGAACAAAACCTCTATTTATTAAAATGACCTTTTCTATTTGGAGGTACATGGGGTTTCTTCCATTTAGAGGTTTCAAAACCGTAACCAAGATACTAGAAACACCTCTCTCTCTCCTCAAGCTTCTGTTAGTTCTTCCAAATCCATTATTTCTAAAACAAGAATAAAGCTGAGTTATAAAATTTCCCTCCAAAAATCTAGCAATTTTAAGGACACAACATGTATATTACATTGGGATGCAATCTCCTGCTGAGAGATGATTTTTTTTCTTAGTGTTGTTACCTTCCAAATGTCTAAAATTACGCCTAAAAGAACTGGATACATGTAAACTCCCACTGAAGCAGTCCTACTGTTTCAGAGAACAAAACCAAGTCCATCAAGTTCCACTTTTGTATCCCAAATACTTTTAAGTCTCCTCTCATTCTAAAATAGTCTATATAACTTGCAATTCATCTATCAAGTTTAGATTCTTTATAGAAATCTTGGTTATATCATTATTGTGCTTCTCAAATGACCTAATTCTGTCTGGGATCTCCTTTCCAGGAAATCCAATTCAGTTCGAAAGTATACTAAAGATACTGAGATAAAAATAATGCAAAGTAGCCTTTACCTTAGAATTGATTCCCCGCCCAACAGTCAAATTCCTATTAATTTTATAATTACAGTAGGTGATATTTGTGGATCTCAAAAAATTTTATAGCCCTGGCTGGAGAGATGGTACCAAAGGTAAAATGCAGGCTAGCAAGCCATTAGGTGCCAGACGCACTACCTAATGGCACTACCTGGGGCCTAGGCCCCACTGAGTGTAATCCCTGAGCACAGAGCCAGGAATAAGTCCTGCCTGCACACCACCTGTTGTGGTCCAAAAACTAAAACAAGACAGCCTAACTACACATGAAACTAGCATCATAACCTCGAACTAATAGTTCTTAAGTTCCCACAACCCCCGTGATAACATTTTCTTTCCTCCAGCATGCCATTCAAACTTGCACAGTCTTTTCTTAGTGAAAAGTATACACTTCAACTCTGTTTTTCTGGTGTATTAGTAATCTTAAAATGCAGGCATCTGAGCAGGAACTAGACAGATTAGGGTAAAGCCTTCTTACTGGAAATTAAAATACAACTTCTAGTCTTAAAATGTCTTTCTGTTAAAATCGAACCCTCACTAAGAAAGAGCATATTGCTTTGGAGACAGGTTGACGGTGACTGTCACTTGATCTTCACAGAGGTCTGTGAATCTGATACCACAAAACGAGACACACACTGCTAACTCAGTGAGCAGTTAATACATATAAAGAAAATTCACTTTTCTTCTCATCAATGTATTTGAATTCCATATATTCAAAGCACTCCAAAACTGAGCTCACTGAAAAAGCACAACCAAATCTTAGAAATTAAACTTCAAGGACAATTCCAAAAGCTTTACGGAAAACTAGTGCTTTTGATGGTACAGTGGGATGGATTATCAATCCGACATCATCTCTTATACATTCTCATCAAATACTTTCTCAAGAATAATAAAGAATAAAGCAAACCCAAGGGGTGGGGGAGTTCTGTGAATTGGATTTTTCATTGTTCTAAGTGCCTGAGTACGCAGCTGCAAGCAAAAAGTAGTCAAATCAAGACTGGTTGGTTTATATAAGGATTCAGGGTGCGGCTATCTTAACTATTCCCACGTGACAGCAAGGGCATATGGGATTGGAAGCAACAGGTAGCAAAGCCGACCACTCGAGTAATCTGTTAATGCTAATTCTTTCATTGGTTTGAGAGGAAACCACACCCTGTGGTGCAGAGGGGAAGCAAAAAGTCCTGCAGGGATCAAACTAGTCCTCAGGTGCCTCACCCTGGGGAAAGTGTCCACGTAGTATTCGCAGAATGATTTACGAAACGGTCATCAGGAATTTCAAACTCTCAACTGCCACGAGGCAGTCACTTGACGGAGTTCCCTTGCAAATAACCATTGGAGTGAGACGCCTCAGCTGAGGCTCTTCACTGAAACGCCCTTGGAGCCCGGCCTGCCCGCGGCAGCTGGGGCTTTAGCGCTCTCCCGGCATTTTTTAAGGGCGTTAAGGACTGGAGGAAAGTCCTAGCTAGGGGAGCGTTTGCTCCAAGCTAAGTAGAGCGTTTGGCGACGTTGACTCGAGGGACGGTACTTAACCCACACGCATCCTGGGTCGATCCGATTTTATTATTATTATTACAGCAGACTGTCTGGGCTCTGACCCCCGGGCCGGGGTGCGAGTGCTGAGAGGCGCCGAGCCCCGCGCTAGGTAGCGGAGCTGAACGCCATATTGTGTTTTTCGTTAATGTTGATAGTTTATGTGTGTGCCTGGCATATGTTTGGACAAGTGTGTTTATCAATAGAACTTTTCGAAAAATCCCTGCCTCCCTGCCTCCTCAGCATCTCTAAACAGCGGGGAAGAGCGGCTGGTGCGCTCGCGGGCGCGGAGGGGCAACGGGCCGGAGCCCCCAGGACGGGCCCGCTCCCCGCGCGGTGCGAGCGCGCGACTCTCTGGAAACTTCCAGACAGCTGCTCCCCGGGCTGCCCGCGGTTACCGAAACGCCGGAGCGAAGGCTTTTTGCGGGAGCGCGCGAAAGGAAAAGGGGGGTGTGTTCGCTTCCCGGGGCCCCGGCGCCCGGAGCGGGGCAGCCAGCGGGCTGGGAACGGGGCGCGCGGAGGCTCGGGGGCCGCGACTCGCGGGAGACAGTCCGGAGCCCGCGGGCGCCTCGGCAGGAATCGGGGCAGAAGCCGACGGGGCGCCACCAGCAGCTCGGGGGTGGCCCCCGCTAGCCCCCTCGGCTCCTCTTCAGGCCAGCGGCAGCTCGGGGAGAAGCTGAAGACACGTTTCCAGCTGCGGGACGCCCCGCCCCGCTTCCGAGACGCAGGACTCAGCCGCGCTCGCTCCCTTCCCGCCCTGCCGGGTCGGCCGAGGCCGCCGCGGGCCTGAGGAGGGGCGCCCCGAAAGAGAGGGAGAAGGGGCGCGAGAGGGGCGGGGGCGCGGGGGCGCGCGCTCGGCAGCCGACAGCCCGGAGCTCGCAGCTCCAACTCGCCTCCCCCCAACCCCACCCCGCTCCCTCCTTTCCATCCCGCAGCCCCCGGCCCCAAGCGCCGGGCTGACGCCAGGTCCCTCTTGGCACGCACACACGCCCTTCCTCCCGCCCCACAACAAATTAGAGTTTTTGGCGTTACCTCCTCGCGCTCTTTAATCTTCTTTCCTCAACTCCTAAACTTCCCCCGCCCCTACTTCTACGGCCGAACACCCGCATTGGGCACTTCACGAGGCGAACCCTCTATCTCCGCTTCCGATTGGTCCACGATGATGCCACTCTGAGCTGCAGTGAGCCAATAAAAATGAGACGCCCCTCGTGAGGTTGCCGCCCATAAACAAAATACACTCTTCTTCCTCCCTCCCTTCTCCCCGCCCCATTTGCCTCGTCCCTCGTCTCTGCCACCTTCGATTGGGCTAAAAAAGGCCCCAATCCGCTATCTCAAGGACTCATTGGAGCAAGCAAACGTCGCTCAGAAAATTACTAACAGGTCAATGGCTGACAGTCTTCCCACCCCACCCCGCCGCACTTGGCCCACTCTGGAGAGGTCAGTCGTAGCTCGTTGTTCAGTGATCCAAGAGGTGGATGGCTATTGGTCGAGTGAGCCCGTCAGACAGGACTGGAGTGAGCCGTAATTGGCCCATACACACACGATCAAGTTTGGTTGTAGAACCCCGCCCCACTCCCGCTCTTCTCTGCTCCTCCCACCCATTTCCTCCACGACCCCGCCCCCTCCCGGCTGCTTTTACTTTCTACGCATTTCTATTTCCTCCTTTATTTATTTATTTGTGATAAACTTAAATGACCCGGCGACGGAGGCGGGACTCGAAACGAGGCGGACGATGACGAAGGGCAGCCTGGGGCCAATTGCTGTGGGGCCTGCGGGGTGAGGGGCAGCTGCGCTGACCAGTGAGAGGCAGGTGTCTGGAGCGCGCCGGGCCTATGGAGCCGGGATGCCCCAGCGGAGGCGGCGGTTACCCACTGTCTGGCGCGCGGGCTGGCGGGGGAGCCTCGGGAAGGAGGGAGCGGGAGTGGGGCTGTCGCAGACGGCTGAGACAGCAGGGTGGAAGTCGGATCCCGAGCGGTGGGAAGGAAAGCCGGAGAGAGGGTCTGGCGAGGCCAGTGACGCAGAGGCCACTCTGGGTCAGGCTCGATTGCTGCAGGAATTGGGATCGGATTACCCAGCTCCGGGGTCACCGGAGGCCGCTGAAGCCCTGCCAGAAGTCAAAGGGAAAAAAATTAGTTCGTTCAGCAGGTTTAAAAAAAAAAACAATACTAGGCAGAGCCTTTCGTAATAAGCCGCCCTTCCTATTTTAATTCAAAATACTAACCTAACGGGGAAAGTAAGTACGTTTCCTGTTCCTGGCCTCCTAAAAAACCAGCAGCCCTACCGGAGCCCACAAAATTTGATGTCCAGCGTTACAAGGAACAAATAAAACCGTACAGAAAATGAAATACGGTCCAAATACAGCAATAAAACCTTCCTTCTCATCAATTTGTCACTCAGCTTCGCACTGCCCAAACCACATTCTTAGCAATTGCATGTTCTGTACTCCAGGCAATGGGAATGGGGCAAGTGAGGACCCAAGTGAGCCAATCGCCCGAGAAAGATTCCCAAATTAAGTGGGGCATGCGACTGTATAAAAGGCCTTCCGTCCTGGAAAGTCCTTGTACAAGCAAATCGTTGTGCTTAGAAGCCCCCCATATATCTGGCTGTCACTCACTTCCCGGAATGGCTAATCTGTACAAAGCAGCCGCTTCCAGCCTAAACTGCTCTGGCGCACAATAAAAAACCGAGGTTGTGGAGGGGAAAACTATTTCGGCCTCTGCACTGTCCCTGAGTCTAAATATCGAGCTGCTGATAAATTCTTTTTTCACTCTGCTGTTAAACCCCGCCTAGACTTTGCAGCTGCACTCCACACACCTAGAAAGGTTGCTAAAGAAAGTTTTGGGATGGGCACCGTTTTTATCTCTTAAACACTCGAAATGTTGACCAATGATTAATCAATCAATGTATGCTTTCCCTGAAGAATCAAAGTGGGGATGAGGAGGAAAATTGCTCCCTATACTCAGAGAAATCTGCGCTTGGCATGATGTTGCACTTTGGGGAAAACTTTTGAAATAAATTGTCAGGAGTTGAAGGATATAATGATGAGAATACCACACCTGCAAGAAATATACTGTACTTCCAGTTTGAAATGTTTTAATTTGTTTGGCGCAACACCCTGTCATGCTTAAGGGCACCCCCAGCTTGTTATGGGGGAACTTGAGATGCTGACAGTTAAGTCCAGGGACAAGTTCAGAGACAGGCAAGTGCACGCTCAGTCACATCACCAAATACCCATAATGTATTTTTTTATTTTTTGCTTTTTGGGTCACACCCAGCAAGGGTTACTCCTGGCTCTGTGCTCAGGAATTGCTCCTGGCCCTGCATGGGGGACCATATGGATGCCAGGGATTGAACCCAGGTCAGCTGCATGCAACGCAAACGCCCTACCCACTGGACTATTGCTTGGCCCCCTTAATGTATTTTTCATAGGCATTTGATGTAGACCTTCTGATAGACTTTCATTAAATCCTTCATATTTTTCTTAGAGCTTACTTCTTGTATTTAAGAAAAAAATATTACTAACAGTAGTTAAAAGTGATCTGATTAGTTCAATTCCAGAAAGAACTTAGATTAAGTGGGATTTGGGGGCAAAGGCATGTGGCCAGACAAGGTTGTCAAAGAGTGAGAAATTATTAAGAAACACTAGGAATTAGAGGGGTTTTGACTAAATCCTTAGTATCAAACATGTCCTGAACACTGACAAAAGATGAAAAAAAAACAATTAAATATAAAATAGATGGTAAGTAGTGTCGGGGACAGTGTCTGTCGGGGTCCCCAACAGTGCCGGGAAGCAAGTTCCCTTCTACCTCCAAAGCTAGCGGGAATGGATGAAGACTCAGGAATCCAATGCAGTTTTAAAAGGTTTTACTTATCACAGGATCAGGCATACAAATCAGCAATAGGAAAAACCTGGTGCTTAGGATTCCCGGCTAGAACCCCAGCCACATGTAGGCCAAGATGGTGGCCACCACGTGTTAAGGTTCAGAGGAGACAAAGACAAGACTCCCAAGAAGGGTGCTAGCTCACAAAGAGAGAGCCCCAAAAAAAAGAGCCAGAGAGGAAGCAGGCTGGTTTTATACCCCTGCAACTCAGACCTCCCACTATTATGGGAAACAGGAAGGGTCAAATGCCCTTAGGTAATTTCTCCCAGCACCTCACCTAGGCCCTATTATATGCTAATGTTTTGAGCCAAGATCTGCCTGGAAATGCCTTTATAGGGTAGAGAAGGGGGTTTCTGAGATGGCATGTCTCTGTACCAAAGACTAATACTAATGCCAGTTAAATATTTCTCCAAGCCTTCACAAGAGTCTCATCTACTTCACGGTAGTTTTGTATTTTAGTTGGTTGTCTTTGAGTTATCAGGGAGCCATGCTTGCTTGCTTGGAGGCAAACAGCATTTCTCTCTGGTCTAATTACTTAGGGATCCAACGTGGCCAGGCAAATATGCTGGTAAGATCTAGCTAGTCCCACTATGATTGTGGTAGCATGAGAGAATATTTATATCAGCCAGTACAGAATACATGGTCAGATAAACTGCCACATTTAGACTACCCCCTTATCTATGAAGTGACCTGCAGGAGGCAATCCAGGGCAGATGCAGAGGCTCTTAGAGGAGTCCTGCAACAGTAAGCAGACAAAATGTGTATATGTTTATATGGGTGCTGAGTGTTCTTTGCTAAAGTGGCTTAGAAGGACTATTATTGCTAAAACTTTTTTTTATGAGAATATGCTCAGATAACTTTGATCAGGATTAATAACCTTTAGTTTGAAGGTCTTGGTCTTATAAATATTACTTTATAAGATTACATACATGAAAGTCTGAGAACCCAGAAAATCACTCCTTCAGATGCCGAATTTTAAGTTATGTGTACAAACTAACACTGAATCTGAAAGTCAAAAACGTTTTAGAACATGTATACATATTTTAGCTAAAAAGTTATGTGGTGTTTGTAATAAATATTCCATGAGGAATGGAATATTTCTCATCTCATAATAATTCTCATCTTCACATGAGAAAATTTAGTAGAATGTGTTTAGTTGTAATACCAAAGTCCATTTTAAATAGTTTTTTTAAGTTATATAATGTATTGACATGAGAATTGTTAAGATTACAAAGGAAAGGCATTAAGATAGCGGTGAAGAATACTTAGGTTTAAAAAATTCATGATTACGTAAGGTCTTAGCTGTTACTGGCTCAATTTAAGATATGGTCTGCTTCTGTAATTCAATTGTATCACTTGTCTTCCTGTTGTTCATTGATTTGCTCCAGCTGTACCAGTAACATCTCCATAGGTTCTGTTGCAAACAATTGTAGCCCAAGGGTATATGTTGCTCCAGGAACAGGAAGAGCCTCAAGCCATTCCTTCAGGTCATGGGAATGAGGTCCATAAATGTTACTGGTTTTTGGCATATCAAATACAACACAGGTAGCTTGCCAGGCTCTGCCATGTAGGTGGTATACTCTCAGTAAAAGGCTCTCATATCAAGCATTTACTGATGAAACATAAGGTAAATGAAAATTATACTACCAAATGAACCCAGAAATAAGACCTCAATACATGGTCAGTTGAATTATATTACATACATGCATAGCTTAGCCATGTTCTCCCAACTTTGTATGTGTGCATGTGCACATCCCAAAAAAATTGTAAAAAGGGTTTTATTTGATATCAAATGGGATAAATAAAGAAGTTTCCTTGGTAAGCAATTAGTAGAATTGCTTACTAATTCTAGTTAGTAGAATTGAGACAAGGGATCTAAGAATGATGTGATAAGGAAGGCATGACTGATACAAAATGAACATAGGAACAATGATTTGCGGAGCCAGAACAGTAGCTTGGCTGTCTCTGGGACATGCTTTGTACATGCCTAGACCCTAGAACCACGTAGTTCCTCTCTAGAGGAATCACAGCATCTCCAGGGTCACCCTGGTTTTTGCTGGCACCATAAGGCCTAAACAGCTACACATCTTCAGGCCCTAACATTGAACTGCCCAGTCTACTTAGAAGATTCTCACCCTGAACAGCCCCAGGACCCCCTTGAGTACTTCTTGAGAACCCCTTGCCCTCCTTCCCAAACAGTAATCACTGATTAAAGAAAAGATTTTGCAAAGAATTTCAGATCTCTAACTTTAAACCTTTTTAAATTACTAAATGGGGGCAGAGGGATAGTATAGCTAGCTAGTAAGGCACGTGCTTCACATGCAGCCAACCTGGGTCAATTCCTCATACTATACGTGGTCCTCCAAGCACCACTTGAAGTGATCCCTGAGCACAGAGCTAAAAAGTAAACAGCACAGAGTTGTCTCCCAAAACCCAAAATATTTATATATCTGTATATGCATATAGTAATCAGTTTGTAGTCGTAGCTTCAAATGAGATTCAAATAGTTATAAAATTTTTTGTTCTGTGTCAAAAAGAACACTGATCAGTTTTTTCATGGCAAAAGAGACAGCTTGTTTTTTTTTTTTTTTGTTTGTTTGTTTGTTTGTTTTGCATTTTTGGGTCACACCCAGCAATGCTCAGGTGTCACTCCTGGCTCTGCACTCAGGAATTTCTCCTGACAGTGCTCGGGGGATCATATGGGATGCCAGGGATCAAACACAGGGATCAAACCAGGGGAGGTATGCCCTCCCCACTGTACTGTCAGTCCTACCCGAGACAGCTTGTTCTAAGTCTGCCTATTTTCATTATCCTATTCATTTGACAGATGTTAAATGTACGTCCCTATTCTATATATGTATTGAAACTATTTAAATGTTAGAAGCTAAATATACAATTACATACAGTTTAGACTTTATTTTTGTTTGTCTGTGTTTCATCACATCTGACAAAGCTCAGACGCTGTACTCAGGGATCAATATTGGCTATGCTCAGACGACATGCTCAGAGGACATGTGCAGTGCTAGGGATTTAAGTAGGAATGGCCATATGCAAAGCGAGTGATTCATTCTGCCCTTGCACATGTCTCTCCAGCCTGTCAGGGATGGCGCAAGTGGGTCCCCGACAGTATCAGGACAGAATTTTTCTTCTACCTCCAAGGCCGCTGGGGAATGGATGAAAACTCACGAGTCCGGCACAGTTTCAAAAAGGCTTTTAGTAGTACAAAAGCTCTTCCACAGCAATCCAATATAATATAAGCTCTGGTCAGAACTTAGACCATACAAAAGAGCCTAAGTCTCCCACCAAAGAGAGAGGATCTCACCCGAGAGGAGTCCTACCCAAAAGAAGGGGGAAAGGAGAAGAGAAGGGGCCTCAAGTCAGTTCCCTTATAAACACCAAAGTAATCCTATCTATGACAGGGAAGAATCCTGTCAACAAAGAACCCTAAACAGAGTGTAGAAGGGTGGTGCCACACCCTATTACAGGTATAAACAAAGGATTACACCAAGGACTGATCTCTTCTTCCGAAATTATCTCTTAAGTAAAACACGGGGGGGTGCTGATATAACTGTAACACATCTTAATTTCATGGGCTCATGTAATCTAGATAGAAGCCACAAGGTCCTTCTTATTATCTGCACCAGGGTGATTCTGAGTATCTTGTTTTCCTTATACTGAAAGGGTCACACTCTCCAGCTTGAGAGCAAACTAGCATGATCCTTCCTATAATCTTCCTATAGTCTCAATGTAGCCACAGTAGTATTCTCCTGGTAAATTCTAACTGCCCCACATTGGGTGCAGTGGGAATAAAGAGGAGCTGTGCCCAATCTAGATACATAGAAGTCTTAGTAGACGTATAACAAGTCAGAAGTTATTCAGAGTCAAGGTGACTTCTGTAACTGCCACACCCTCCATCAGTGTTTACAAAGGAGAGAGATCTCATTAGAATGAACCTTGGCTTAAGTACATGTAAATAGATTAAGCTGTGGGTGGGTAAAACAGCAAAGCTCCCAACTAGCTAAGCCTGCATCCAACACCAGCCCCAGCAATATTTTATTGGAATAGTTTGCTCATGTATCACTTGATCACTTCACCTCCTGTTATCCGTCGATTTGCTAGAGCTGGGTGCCAGTAACGTTTCCATTTGTCCCTGTCACGTGCAGGGACACATGTCCCAATTCATCTGTAAATTTTGCTATGTATAAGAGGTAATAAATTAGCATGCCACTTCCATATGCAATATTATATATTTATGCATTTGGAAATATTTATAATATACTGAACTCATTCATGTCCTGAATCCAAAAGTTAATTGAATTAGATCATTCCAAGTGTTCATAATCTATTAGAGGGAATGATTAGACTATATATTTAGAAAACTACTAGCCAAATGAGAAAGTCATAATGAATAAATAAATAAAATGTTATGAAGGAAATGCTGTCACAAAATTAATACTATTTACATCTTGAGTGCAGGGAGAAGAATCAAGGAAATCTTAATGGAAGAAGAGTATTTTGAGATGACATTTGTGTATATCAAGACTGGGCCCCTGGGATGAACCCAGAGCCACAGCAGAGCCTGGCAAGCTACCCGTGGTGTATTCGATATGCCTAAAATAGTCATTCCCAATGAATGGAGACATTACTGGTGCCCGATCAAGCAAATTGATGAACAATGGGAAGACAAGTGATGCAAGTGACTCCTTTCTCATACATGGTCATATAATAAATACATGTCACTTAATATTTTTGTATTGAGGTACTCCATCTATAAAGATTTGCTCATCAATAGCCTGAACACAAAATAGCTTATAAAGGAATATCAAAGGTGAATTCTTTTTATATTGAATTAAATTTTATTTTTTTTTTTTTGCTTTTTGGGTCACACCCGAGCGATGCTCAAGGGTTACTCCTGGCTCTGCACTCAGGGATTACTCCCAGCGGTGCTTAACCCGCCCCCCCAACCCCCCCCCCCCCCCTACAGGGGACCATATGGGATGTTGGGGATCGAACCTGCATGGACCGGCTGCATGCAAAGCAAAAGCCCTACCCGCTGAACTATCACTCCGGCCCATTGAATTAGATTTTAGTTCAACATTACAATATGTTAGGACAGCATACCAGTAAATTAAACTACTAAGTAATGATTTATGATCAACTTAATAAACACAAAAAATAGAATTTGATAAATTTCAACATTCATTTCATAACAATATCTCAGCAAACCTGGTATAGAGTCTAGCTTCTTTTTTTGTCACTATTTCAGCCACACCTAGCACTAACTGGACTTCTTTTTTTTTTGTTTGTTAGAATCATTTTTTTTTTATTTCTAAGTCTTTAGATACTGACATTATAGGATAGCGTGTTTATAAAAACATTCCCCATAAAAGCCCCAGAAAGTTCACACGGAAACCAAGCTGTTCTTGAGAGCCATATGAATCTGCATCAATACGTATTTATTGACCATACGCCAGACACTGTTTCAGAGAATGGGGACCTACCAGTAAAATAAATCTCTGTTTAGATTCTGTTGGAGCAAAATGGGTAATAGAACTTCAAGTAACATAATAGTTGCAAAAGCAGAAAAGTATTCTACGTGATTATAAAGTGGGATGAGGCTGAATCCGAATGAGAGAAGAGGGCCTGAGCATAAGCACAGTGGGTACGGCATTTGCCTTGCATGCCGTCAACTCAGGTTCAATCCTTGGCATCCCATATGGTTCCCTGAGCACCACCAGGAGTAATTCCTGAGTGCAGAGTCAGGAGTAACCCCTGAGCATTGCTGGGTGTGACCGGAAAAGGAAAAATAAAAGGAATGAGAGAAGAGCAAAGGTTGATCATGTGGTCTGAGAGTTCTCAGAATGTGAACCCTTGAAGTGGACACAATGCGGCCATGTGTAACCAGAGTAGCTGAGAATGTGGAAAGGTAAAAATCTGGTAAGTGAGCATGTGGGTAAGGCAGATGAGAAGACTGCAAAATGGTAGTATGAGGAAATGAAATATATAAAGAACAAGAAAAAGAGGAAATAAAGGCAGGCAGGCTGCCATACTGAGGTGTTGTTTGTTTAGTTTTTTTTAATTGTTTTTCCTCAAGTGTTTTTAGAAACATAATAGAGGGAAACCATGTGGATTAATTTGTAACTGTTTACATTTAAAGGGAGGGTGTGTGACTGACAGTGAAGAATAAATGATAAAAAGGCACACAAGTCTAGGAGCTATTGCAGAGGGTTTAGGCAAGAGTTGACGGTGGAGCAGAGCCAGAGGGCAAAATAGTGAGTGCTCAGTGCAGAAGACACATTGGGCTGGCACTCAATCCTCTTAGAGGAATTTACTAAAAGGGTTCACCAAAAGAGATTGTTAGGACACCAAACACATACAAACAAGACAGTCATAGTCAGAAAACCTTCCAAAATCCTAGGTTAAAGCTAAAATAATTAATGGATCAGAGGTAGAGTGTCTGGCATATGGTTGGCCCCAGTTCAACACCAGTACTACAGATGCTACCCAGAGATCATCTAGGAGTATTGCTGAGCACAGAGCTAGGAATACAGCCTCTGAGCACCAGTGGGCTGCCCCATCCCACATTTGTTTAAAAGCTAGAATGAAAACATGAATGATTTTTATAGAGATGCTTTCTTTCTACATAACAGTGATCTTATTAATACCCTTTTGGGAGCTAGTGGGTGAGGAGATTGGGCCATGCCTGGCCCTGCTTAGATAGGGCCTATTTCTGGACCCGCTTAGATGTGACCCCTTAGTGGTGCTCAAGGGACCTTATGGGATGCTCAGATTTAAACTAGTGATGTGGCCAGAGCAGCCACATGCAAAGCAAGTGCCTTGCTTCCTGACTATCATCCCAGCCCATTAAGCACCTTCTTTGTAATTGATTTTTATTATACCACCATGAGATATACAGTTACCAAAATATTCATATTACGGTTTCAGTCATACAGTGTTTTAGCATCCATCCCTCCACCAGTGCCCATTTCCTTCCACCAATGTCCCATGATTTCCCCCTCCCCGGTTTGCGTCTATGGCAGACAATTTTCATTTCTCTCTCTATCCCTTTCTCTCTCTTTCTCTATCTTTCTCTCTCCCCCTTTTTACATGCTGTGGCTTGCAATACATATAGTTAGAGGTTATCATGTATATCCTTTTTGCCTACTTTCAATGCTCAGTTCTACGCTGGTATTATCATTTACAATAATTATTAGTACTGTTCCTTTCTCTGTGTTGCCTAACCTCTGACTCCCACACATTTTTCAGTAGGTTCTACCAACTGACAAACCCCCTGATTCATGTTTTTGTATTGTCTTGGATATTGGTATCATGCTATTTTTCTTATATCGCACAAATAACTGCAGTCATTCTATATCTGTCCTTTTTCCTCTGGCTAATTTCAATCAGCATGATCCTCTCCGTGTCAATCCATTTATAGGCAAATTTCATAACTTCATTTTTCCTAGCAGCTGCATAGTATTTCATTGTGTAGATGTACCAGAGTTTCTGTATCCTGTCATCAGTTCTAGACATTCTGGTTGTTTTCAGATTCTGGCTATTGTGAATACTGCTGCCATGAATATAAAAGTGAAGATGGTTGTCGGGAACGCCGCCGGGTCCCCGACAGTGTCAGGACAGAGGTTGTCTTCTACCTCCGAGGATGCCGGGAGAACAGATGGAAACTCACGAATCCGGTGCAGTTCCAAAAATGGCTTTTAATAGTACAAAAGCTCTTCCACAGCAATCCAATATAATGAACAAATCTCTAGCTCTGGTCCGAACTTAGACCATACAAAAGAGCCTAAGTCTCCCACCAAAGAGAGAGAGGATCTCACCTGAGCTGAGTCCTACCCAGAAGAAGGAGCAAAAGGCCAAAGAGCAAAAGGCCAAAGAGCAAAAGGCCAAAAGCCAAAGGCCAAAAGCCGCAGGAGCCAAAAGCTGAAGGCTGAGGAACCAAAAGGCAAAAGGTGCCCGGGCCTCAAGTCAGCCCCTTATATACACCAAAGTAATCCAATCGGGAGGTTGTCATGTCAACAAAGAACCCTAAACAGAGTGTAGTGCCACACCTTATTGCAGGTATAAACAAAGGTTATGACAAGGACTAAGGAGATTATCTCTTATGTAAAACACTGGAGAGAGAGAGGGCTGATATAAAGTAATACATCTTAACTTCATGAGCTTCATGTAATCTAGATGGTACCCACAAGGTCCTTCTTATTATTATCTGCACCAGGGTGATTCTGAGTATCTTGTTCTGCGTGTACTGAAAGGGTCACTCTTGCCTGCTTAGAGCAAACTAGTATGATCCTTCCTATAGTCTTCCTATAGGCTCAGCGTAGCCAGGGTGGTAGTCTCCTGGTAAATTCTAACTGTCCCACGCTGGGTGCAGTGGGTATAAAGAGGAGCTGTGCCCAATCTAGAAAACATAGAAGTCTTAGTAGATGTATAAGTCAGAAGTTATTCAATCAAGTTACTTCTGTAACTGCCACACCCTCTAGCAGTGTTTACATAGAAGAGAGGTCTCATTAGAATGAACCTTGGTTTAAATAAGATTAAGCTGGGTGTGGGCAAAACAACAAAGCTCCCAGATTAGCTAAATCTGTCCTCCAACAGATGGTGTTTCTGCTGTGTGTTTTTTACTTCCCAGGGTATATTCTCAGGAGTAGTATTGCTGGGTCAAATGGGAGCTCAATTTCTAGCTTTTGGAGGAATGTCCATATTGTTTTACAAAAAGGCTGTACCAGTCGACATTCCCAACAATGAGTGAGGGAGGGTCCCTGTCGGGAAGCCGCGGGTCCCCGACAGTGTCAGGACAGAGGTTCTCTTCTACCTCCAAGGACGCCGGGAGAACAGATGAAAATTCACGAGTCCGGTGCAGTTCCAAAAAGGCTTTTAATAGTACAAAAAAGCTCTTCCACAGCAATCCAATATAATGAACAAGCTCTAGCTCTGGTCTGAACTTAGACCATACAAAAGAGCCTAAGTCTCCCACCAAAAAGAGAGGATCTCACCCGAGCTGAGTCCTACCCAGAAGAAGGAGCAAAAGGCCAAAGAGCAAAAAGCCAAAAGCTGAAAGCTAAGAGGCCCAAAGCCAAAAGGTGAAGGCTGAGGAACCAAAAGGCAAAGGTAAAAGGTGAAGGGGCCTCAAGTCAGCCCCTTTATATACACCAAAGTAATCCAATCGGGAGGTTGTCATGTCAACAAAGAACTCTAAACAGAGTGTAGTGCCACACCTTATTGCAGGTATAAACAAAGGTTATGCCAAGGGCTAAGGAGATTATCTATTATGTAAAACACTGGAGAGAGAGGGGCTGATATAAAGTAATACATCTTAACTTCATGAACTTCATGTAATCTAGATGGTACCCACAAGGTCCTACTTATTATTATCTGCACCAGGGTGATTCTGAGTATCTTGTTCTCGTGTACTGAAAGGGTCACTCTTGCCTGCTTAGAGCAAACTAGTATGATCCTTCCTATAGTCTTCCTATAGTCTCAGCGTAGCCAGGGTGGTAGTCTCCTGGTAAATTCCTAACTGTCCCACGCTGGGTGCAGTGGGTATAAAGAGGAGCTGTGCCCAATCTAGATAGCATAGAAGTCTTAGTAGATGTATAAGTCAGAAGTTATTCAATCAAGTTACTTCTGTAACTGCCACACCCTCTAGCAGTGTTTACATAGAAGAGTGGTCTCATTAGAATGAACCTTGACTTAAGTAGATTAAGCTGGGGGGGGGGCAAAACAACAAAACTCCCAGAATAGCTAAACCTGTCCTCCAACAGGTCCCTT
>JAJIBD010027833.1:0-48154 GCA_021461705.1 Cryptotis parvus
CACCTGGGGGCAAGAGTAAGTAGCTGCAGGGCGTCAGGGCAGAAGTGGTCTGTGGAAGATCCGAACTTATTCATTCATTCATTCATTCATTTATTCATTTATTTATTCAGGAAGTTAAACATTTTCCTAATGATGAATGACCTAAAACCTGAGTTGCGCAGGAGGAAAAGAACAGAAAGGACTGCCTTCAATAACATCAAAACAATAGCTAAAAGAACAAAGAACCTCTGGCTCAGGGCACATTTCTTTGACTCTGAGTAGTCTGTTCTCCCTGCATTAACATATGCCTCAGAGACCTGGGCCCTATGAAAACAGGATGAGAATACCATTCGCGTCTCCCAAAGAGGAATCGAAAGAGTCATGCTTGGAATATCATGCCTCACTCAAGTGAGAGAAGGAATCCTGAGTTCCAACCTCCATTGCTATTCTAAAATCAAGGACGCTGTCTCATCTACCAGGACATCAAAAATCAGATAGGCTGGTCATATAATGCGATCTGGAGACATCCACTGGTCTAGAGCCTTTGCCGATTGGATCCCACTGGATGTCAAAAGATCGCATGGCCTCCACCTGCAAGATGGTCAGAATTCCTTATCAAAACCCTAAACAAACAGTTCGAGACTCTTTTATTTTTTGTGTCACACCCGGCAAAGCTCAGGGGTTTCTCCTGGCTCTTCACTCATGAATTGCTCCTGGCGGTGCTCGAGGGAACCATATGGGATGCTGGAGATAGAATCTGGGCCAGCATGGGCCGGCAAATGCCCTACCCACTGGGCCATTGCTCAGGCCCAGTTCGAGACTCTAAATATCCAGGAAACAAACAGATGCCATTGGGCTACACTGGCACGTTATAGGGTCCAAAGGAAACATTGCTCGTGCCCGCTCGAGCAAATCGATGAATAACGGGATATCAAGTGATCTATCTATCTATCTATCTATCTATCTATCTATCTATCCTATCTATCTATCTATCTATCTATCTATCTATCTATCTATCTATCTATCTATCTATCTATCTATCTATCTATCTATCTATCTATCTATCTATCTATCTATCTATCTATCTATCTATCTATCTATCTATCTATCTACTATCTATCTATCTATCTATCTATCTATCTATCTATCTATCTATCTATCTACTACCTACCTACCTACCTACCTTCCACCTACCTCTACCTACCTACCTACCTATCTCCTATCTATCTATCTATCTATCTATCTATCTATCTATCTATCTATCTATCTATCTATCTATCTATCTATCTATCTATCTATCTATCTATCTATCTATCTATCTATCTATCTATCTATCTATCTTCTATCTATCTATCTATCCTATCCATCTATCTATCTACTATCTATCTATCTATCTATCTATCTATCTCTCTATCTCTAACTCTTCTATCTATCTATCTATCTATCTATCTATCTATCTATCTATCTATCTATCTATCTATCTATCTATCTATCTATCTATCTATCTATCTCTCTATCTCTCTATCTCTCTATCTCTCTTCTCTCTATCTCTCTATCCTCACTCCTCCTCTCTACCTCTCTACCTCTACCCTCTCTCTCTACCTCTCTATCTCTCTATCTATCTATCTATCTATCTATCTATCTATCTTCTATCTATCTATCTATCTATCTATCTATCTATCTATCTATCTATCTATCTCTATCTCTATCTATCTATCTATCTATCTATCTTCTATCTATCTATCTATCTATCTATCTATCTCTCTTCTCTAACTCTATCTATCTATCTATCTATCTATCTATCTATCTATCTATCTATCTTCTATCTATCTATCTATCTATCTATCTATCTATCTATCTATCTATCTATCTATCTATCTATCTATCTATCTATCTATCTATCTCTCTATCTCTCTATCTCTCTACTCTCTATCTCTCTCTCTCTCTATCTCTCTTCTCTCTATCTCTCTCCCTACCTCTCTACCTCTCTCCCTCTCTCCTCTCTATCTCTATCTTCTATCTATCTATCCTATCTATCTATCTATCTATCTATCTATCTATCTATCTATCTATCTATCTGTCTGTCTGTCTGTCTGTCTGTCTGTCTGTCTGTCTGTCTGTCTGTCTGTCTGTCTGTCTGTCTGTCTGTCTGTCTTCTGTCTGTCTATCTGTCTATCTCTATCTATCTATCATTTATCTATCTATGTCTTTTTATTTATTTATTTATTCATTTTATTCATTCATTTGTTTGTTTGTTTATTTATTGCTTTTTGGTTACACCTGGCAGTGCTCATGGGTTACTCCTGGCTCTGCACTCAGGAATTACTCCTGGCGGTGCTCAGGGGACCATATGGGATGCTGGGGATCAAACCTGGGTCGGCCACATTCAAGGAAAATGCCCTACCCACTTGACTATTGCTCCCACCCAAGCTTTTTAATATATAAATATTCAAGCCATTTAATTTGGCAAAAACAGTCTCTCAACTGTGGCCATTGTCTCCCTAGAATAATATTTTTTTGTTCACAGCACTCTGCAAATTGTTTTATCGTTTTCATTTTCATTTTGTTTGCCTTCCAAGCTAAGGAATTTTGGACTGATGAATAGGGTGAGGGCAATACTTTTATATACTGTAATATTCTTTAATATAATGCAAAAACAAGAAATGCTGGGGCAGAACTTCCACACTACGAATGATTATTATCAAAAGAGGCTGATCCAAGGTGTAGTAATATGGAATATACTACTTGTATGGGTTGTGTCTGCACATTAGAAATTTGGAAAGTAAAGGGTAGCATAATTAGAAGAACTAGAATGACTCGTATCCTGAGCTAAATTTCCTGCTTGGAAGCAGAGGTCTCACTCAGAAACCTACTAGGACTTTGGTGAATATTTTTTCTGGTGCAATTTATTATTTATTTATTTAGTTTATTTTAAAAGTTTAATATTTTTGTTATACCACCATGAGATACACAATTACAAAGATGTTCATATTTAGGTTATGTTTTTTAATTGCTAAGTGTAGATCAATTTTAAAGATTTCAATGAAGACTTTAGAGTTTATTACAGTGAAAAGAGATGAGAGCTAAAACTTACAGTGATAGTTAATGACGCCTTTCCCTTCTTTCTTCTATCATAGCATATAAAATTAAAACAGATGAAAATTAAGTACCTAACAAAAACCAAAATCAAAGCTTTCCATTTTTATTAATTATTCCTCCAGGTCTGGAGCAGGGACCAGAAAGATTCCAGCAAATGGTTTGCCCAATAGTTTGGCTGCTGACTTGCCTCCTTTCTCAGGGGAGACACTGCTGATTGTCTCACTTTTGTGCCCTCTGCTTGGTTGTCCAGATTCTTTCTTCCCCATGCCAGGAATTCATCTGCACTTTACTATGCCTTTACCTCAATTATAGCCTTGTAACCAGATAGTTGAGTCTGTCTTCCAAGTATTTGAACAACTAATCTCCTGCTTGCTTCTTGGAGATAAGAAATGAGTGTGGTTGTAAATCATGTTATGAGTGAGTGTGTGTGTGTCTTTGTAGATATGCTAAGTGCAATGACTATTTCTCCAGTCTTTTAATAACAAATTCTTTGTTGAAAAAGAAGGTCTGGGAACGATATAAGCAGGCAACCTTGAACTCCACCTGCCACCTTCACAACATGGCAACAGGTCTTCCACCCTATCCAGGTGAAAATAAAATCCTTGTTCCCTCTGAGTGCTCCCCAGGCTGCACATGTAATAAAAACCTTAGACATATTAGAAAAGAAATGTCAATTTTATAGCAGCATTTGTCCTCCTGTATAAATGGGAGAAATCCAGGAAGGTTGAATTCCTTGCCCATTTGACTTTGGAAGACTCTTAGACAATTCTGCTAAGTGTAGGGACAAATAAGCAGAGGGGCAGGTATGGGAAGGCCAGTTGGGAAGTCTCCAGGGACAGGCCAGTAAACAAATTATGTGAAGTTATGCATATCTGAGTTCTACCTGCTTTGCTGTAAAGAAAAAACTACTTCTTCCTGATGCAGTGAGGAATAATCAGAGTTCTTCATACTAAAAAATGACTCACAGTAAAGTAAAATTAAGAGCCCCAGTCCTAATTAAATGAACCTCTTGCCAAAAGGGAAAGTAGATATTTGTTCCCTTTAATAGTTATGATCTGATATGGCATACATGCTGATGAATTTTCACATGGGCCTGAGTTTATCCTCTAGCTCTGCATATGTGTCTATGAAGCAGTTGGAAAACATAACACTGACCATTTGAGGGGCAAACTATTTGCCTAAATTTTTTATTACATTGGTGATTATGTAATCTTGGTCAGAGCAAGCCTCAGAGTTGTAGCTTGATACTGTCCCTGTTTTATGCTGTGCATTTCCAGGACCCAAATTTCTCCTATGCTCCCCTTTTCCTCCCAGAAATTTAGCGCACACATTAAATTTTCTGAAACCATTTATTATTTTCATATATTGAATAATTATCCTTTTGTCTTCTTGCCAAAAATCTTATTCACTGCATTGTTAGGAAGTCTATAACTAGACAACAGTCTCCTTTGACTTTAGCCGAGATCAGGTGATTAAGATTTTGGTATGGAAAACTATTGCTAGCATTCCCAAGATTCTCTTTCTTCACTCCCTACCTTAGGCTAATGGTAATCTAATTGCAAAAGCCCAGTTCTATGTCTGCTCCAGGGCCAATGTATGGAGAAACATGGTAACAGTTTAAGAAAAGAGCTTCACTAGGGACAAGTCATCAGGCTGGAAAATGACTGATTCTTATCTTCAAAAGAAATCATATTTCTTACAAGGTCACAAGGGGAAGTTTTTACAGAAAAATAGAGAAGCATGTTTCTAGAAAGGGATTCCTGCAGAACTTTCCTATGTGTGCCTAACTCTATGGAACTAACTCTAAATTCCAGTTGTAGTCTGACATTAATCTTGTTTTAACTAAATTATCTGCATATGCTAAAAGGCGCATTTACTGTAATCCCATTGATATCCTTATGGTATTTCTTAACAGTTTTACTTAGCTTTATCCCAAAGTAATGGTCAATGGAAAATATTCTTAGAACTACTCCAGGCTATTGGAAAGAAAAATTGGTAACAGAATACAAAAGATTGAAAATAAAAGATTGGCAATATCTGTGAGACATTCAAATGAGTCCCACTCCAAAGAGTCAAGGTGAGTGATAAAATAAATCAGAATATAGCACAATCCTTTATTGTTGCCATGGTCTCTGGCTTTGAATAATGCTTATTCAAATTAAGGAGAACAAAAGGATATAATTATTTATAAGCATTCACTGTGAGAGAGGGAGTTAGAAAGTGAGTGCTTCTCTTCATTACAGGATTTTGATTTAAAAATCAGTAATCACCAGTGTACCTGCTATTGCAATAACATCAGCAATGACCCTGGCATTTAAGGCCCAGGTTTCATTTAGCAAGAAACCTAAAACTTTCAAATAATCTTTCGTTCTCACCTTGTTGGTTGGTAGCAACCCAATTAATACCTATAGTTAAAGTATCTATAAATGATCAGACATCTGTGGAACAACCTTCTGTTCTCTAATTTTTTGCAATAGTTTCAATATTTATTTGAAACAAATATCCTTTTAGTTCTTTATTCTTATTATGTTGTTCTGAAAACATGGCTGAAAGTATGAAAGGGGAAAATTATAATTTTCCCCAATTTCCTCTAATTTAGGTTTCTTAAGGTGCTTAAGAAGACCAAAATTTCTGGCAAAACCAAGCATTCTTTATGCTTCCAAATGGATGCTGAATATGCAGTATGTGACTTGTTACTGTGATGCTGGTGAAGGTGACTGAATCACAAAAATCCCAACATTTTTTGAAGTGTTGGAAAATTTCAGAAAAGCAGAAATTTTCTACAACTTAAATATTTTAAGGCAGTATTGTTTCAAAATTGTTTTTAATATTTTCAGTCATACAATGCTCCAACACAACTTCTTATAATTACTCCTAAAACACAAGAATATTTATTCAAAAGGACATATGTACACCGTTATTCAGTTTTCTGATTTTACTTATTTTTAAGATCTATTTTAGGAAGCATAGTTTACAATATTGTTAATGATAGAATTTCATTAATAACACACTTCAACACCCTCCACCAGATCTCCTTCCACTAGCATCAGTCCCAGTATCCTCACTGTCCCCACAGACTCCCATATCCCCCTTCTTCTCCTTAGGTGAGCTTCCTGCTAATGGAGTTCCACTTCTTAGGACCTACTCCAGACACCCTAAAACTCTGTTCAGAAAAGATGTCTGCCCTCCCTCGGTTGATTGCAGCACAATTCAAATGGCAAGATCTGGAAACAACTCAAGTTTCCAAAAGCAGTGGACTTTCCTTTTTTTTCTCTGCTAGAAGCTTTATAATCCTCTTCTGTTCACAGCCCTGACCTCTACAACTTTCTGGCTAACTCCATCAAGTCACCATAACCATATTCCAAAAAAGCCTGGGGTGGGTTTGAGGGGACCGGGACATATGGATAAGATGACTTAATCAGAAAAGCCTTTAGCAGAGCTTCCTCTACTTAAGAAACTGGAGGACTTGCGAGTGGGAACATGAGGGTTTAAACGGAAAAGGAAGTCAACACCTGGAGAATCTGTCCAGGAAGACATAAACATTCAGGGAAGAGAGTCCAAGAGAACAGACTAAGCTGATTGACCCTGAAGCAACTATGAAATGTGATGCCTTTGTGAAAGCCTGAAGCCAATGGAAGGGAGGCACTGGCGTCACTTTTTTTTCTGGCTACTCTTTCCTCTTTTACCCTCATCATTGAGCTCATGTTCCCCAGTCTATTTTCTTTAGTAGGACTTGTTTAGTTTCCTGTTCTTTCTTATATGCTGTTTTCATCTTCACTTAGGAAATGAACCTGTCTTTTTTCTTTCTATTAATTTTTTTTTATTATACCATTGTGAGATATACAATCAAAAAGATGTTCATGTTTGGGTTTCAGTCAATGTTCCAGCACCAATCCCTCCACCAGTGCCCATGTCCTTTTCAAATGAAACCCTTCTCTCCTTTCTCTATGACAATCCAAGACACTTTTACTTGAAATTTTTGCTCTCTTTGATAGATTGTGCAACCAAAACACTGATTGTCCCCTTATGAACATCATTATATTTTTTTTCACTTTTGCCATTCTATGATGTTTTTATGTTTATTCATCCAGCACAAGAAAAGCCCTAACAAGTGGGTGATTTTTTCTACACACCAATATTCACTCATTCCTCTTCCACCGTTTATTGCTATAATACATGATATCCTTGCTCAAAATGCTCTGATCAGGCTTTTCAAAGCTTGGAATCTGGAGCTAAGGTAAGTAAGTTGCCTTAGGCTTCAGGAAATATCTTTTTATAGCCTTAATAGGTTCCCGACACTCACACCCACAGGTGTGCCACTTGGTCCCACGTGGAGCATCCCATGGAGTTACAGAGGGTGGTAAATGGCTCGAACAGCCCCTTGCCAAGTCCAGCATAGCTCCAGGGGTTCGCTCACACTTGCAGGGGTGGGGGGAAAGGGGCACTCTGGCCGGATTTGGAGCAAGGATTTGGGCTCCTCTTCCCATTCCTCCACCTCCATGTTGTCAGGCATGACTGAGAGCTCACAGCCACCACAACCAGCAACCCCAGAAGAGAAACACTGCAGACCCAGAGCTGTGCTGGCGTGTGGCCACTCCATGACAGTGTGACAGTCTTAGGCAATAATGGAAGTTAGGACCAGGTTCTTCCAGGATCTTTCACATTTATACACTATAAGGATCATTCTAGTTGCAACAAATTGAGAAGGTTAATGGGGAATGGAGAATTATGAGTGACACTAGAACTCACTATTGAATATACACATAAAGACCATTAATATCTGTAGGGCAAGTCACAAAGTGTAAGAGAAGAGAGACAGACAGAGACAGAGATAGAAAGAGAAAAAAAAGGTGCCTGCTATAGGGGAAGGCTAGGGTTGGGTGAGAGGGAATGTTTGGTTTTTGGTGGTAGGCATGGGCCCTGGTGGAGGGATGGGTGCTGAAACACTGTATGACAGATCCAATGATGAACATTCTTGTAATTGTATATCTAACGGTGGTATAATAAAAATTAAGGGGAAATTAAAATAAATAAATAGATTAATTAATTAATTAGTTAATTGATTAATTAATATATAGATTCCCCAAAGTGGTATTTCAGGGTCAAATGGGAATTCAATTTCTACTTTTCTTTTAGTAATTTCCGTATTGTTCACCTAAAAGCTCGACCAGTCAGCATTTTCCAAACAATGAAGGAGAGTTTCTTTCTCCCCCACAAACATGCCAGTACTGGATGTTCTTATTCCTTTTGCTGTATGCGAGTTTCTGTGGTCATTTGATCACTTGACATCCTGTTATTCATTGATTTGCTCTAGTGGGCATCAGTAACATTTCCATTTGACCCTATCAAGTGCCAGTGTAGCCCAATGGCATCTGGTTGCTTCAGGAATACGAAGAGCCTCAAACCATTCATTCAGAATCTTGACAAAAAAGTCTGACCATCTTGTAGGTGGGCGGCCACGTGATATTTTGACATCCCGTGGGATCCAGTCGGTAACGGCTCTAGTCCAGTGGTCTTCTCTAAATGGCATCACATCTCCAAATTGCATTATATTATCTCACTTTTTTTTTATTTTACCCTGATGATTAGTGACATAGTGCAATTTTTTCATGTGTCTTTTGGCTATTTGAGTTTCATCTTTGAGGAAGCTTCTGTTCATTCATTTCTTTGCTCATTTTTTGTGGAGTTGAGTTTTTTTTTTTTGTAAAGTTCTACCAGTACCTATATATTGAATAAACACTTGTGGATGGTACCCAAACCAGACGAAATTGTCTATCACTTCACTTGTATCACTTGTCTTCCGTTGTTCATTGATTTGCTCAGTGGGCACCAGTAACATCTCCATACATCTTGCCGCAAGCAAGTGTATCTGCTTGCTCCAGGGATAGGAAGAGCCTCAAACCATTTCTTCAGGTCATGGAAATGAGATACGTAATTGTTACTGGTTTTGGCATATCAAATAAAACATGGATAGCTTGCTGAGTAGATGGTATACTCTCAGTAGAAGGCTCTCATCTCCAGCATTTATTGATGAAACTTAAAGGAGAAAGATCATGTTTTCCCTTGGTTGGAGCTTTGAGGAACTGTGGAGTCTGGATGTTGAGAATGACTGACCTCGACATGTGGGATGCACTGGCTTCTTGTTAGGCTTCTGGAATGATGGGTATCAGCTAGAACCTGCCTAGAACTGTATACAGTGGATAAATGTGAAAGATTCTGGAAAGGACCTGATCCTAAAATCCAGTATTATGTAAGACTGTGGCATGGTCACTCTGCGGCTGCACACCAACAGAGCTGTGGGTCTGGAATGGGTCTATCTTCCTGGGTAGCTGGCATGGAGGTGGAGAAAAGGCCAGAGGAGCCCAAATCCCCACTTCAAGTCTGGCCAGCAAGGCCCCTACCCCTCACGTGTGAGTGAACCCTTGGAGCAGTGTTGGACTCAGCCAGGGGCTGGCCGAGCCTCTTACCAGGAGGTCAGCTCCATGGGTTGCTTCCATGTGGAGCTGAGCAGTGCAGCTCTGGGTCTGGAGTGGATGGGTCTGGATCCGTTCCTGAGTTGCCGTAAGAGCTGTCATTAGTATCACTAAGTATTGTGTAAATAAATTTTAATATTCCGTGGGCTGCACTATGGTACATCTACACAAAGGAACGTTATGAAGTAGTTAGGAAAAATGAAGCAATGAGATTTGCTTATAGATGGATATAGAGAGTATCATGCTGTGTGAAAAGAATAAAAAAAGTCAGACATAGAACAACTGCATTTATTTGTGGGATATAAAAATTATAATATGAAACTAATATTGAAGGCCAGCAAAAACAGGGGCCAAAAGGACTAATCATTAGTAAGAAGCTTAACACAAGTGAGAAGCATGGGGGCATGGAAAGCAGTTAGGACAGAGAAGAATCAGTATGACAATGTGAGCTGGAAAAGATCACTCTGGATATGAACTGAATGCTGAAATAGGTAAATGAATATACATGATATCTTTTAGTATCTGCATTGCAAACCATACTGCCTAAAAGGAGAGAGAGAAAGAGAGAGAGAGTTGCCATAGAGGCATTGTGAGGGCAAATTGGAAAATGGGGACACTGGCGGTGGGACATTAACACCAGTAAAGGAAATAATGTTGGAACATTTTATGACTGAAACCCAATCACAAACAACTTTTGTAACTGTTTATTTCATTGTGATTCAATTAAAAAATAATGAAGATAGCCCAGAATTGCATTGTCACCAGAAATCATTTTTCTGTCAGTCAAATATTTCTGTCATGTTTCAAAGCATATGAGTTTGTCATATGAGTTTTATCATGTCGAACACTGCTTATCTCCCTGGAAAAAACGAATTGTCAGTGTGTCCTTTTTATCAAGAATTTACTGCCACAAAACACTCCATTATGCATAATCATAAAAGTTTTCCCCCTCCCTTTGGAGGACAGGTTTAGCTATTCTGGGAGTTTCTGTTTTGCCCACTCCCAGCTTAACAACCTATTTAAGCCAAGATTCATTCTAATGAGACCTCTCTTCTATGCAAACACTGCTAGAGGGTGTGGCAGTTACAAAAGTCACCTTGATTGAATAACTTCTGACTTATACATCTACTAAGACTTCTATGTTTTCTAGATTGGGCACAGCTCCTCTTTATACCCACTGCACCCTACGTGGGACAGTTAGAATTTACCAGGAGACTACCATCCTGGCTACGTTGAGACTATAGGAAGACTATAGGAAGGATCATACTAGTTTGCTCTAAGCAGGCGAGTGTGACCCTTTCAGTACACGAGAACAAGATACTCAGAATCACCCTGGTGCAGATAATAATAAGAAGGACCTTGTGGGTACCATCTAGATTACATGAAGCTCATGAAGTTAAGATGTATTACTTTATATCAGCCCTCTCTCTCTCCAGTAATCCTTTCCTGGATTACTTTGGTGTATATAAGGGAACTGACTTGAGGCCCCTTTGGCCTTTTCGCTTTGGCTTTTGGCTCCCTGCGGCTTTTGGCTTTTGGCTTTTTACTCTTTGGTCTTTTGCTCCTTCTTCTGAGTAGGACTCATCTCGGGTGAGATCCCTCTCTCTTTGGTGGGAGACTTAGTCTCTTTTGTATTGTCTAAGTTCGGACCAGAGCTAGAGTTTGTTCATTATATTGGAGTGCTGTGGAAGAGCTTTTGTACTATTAAAAGCCTTTTTTGGAACTGCACCCGGACTTGTGAGTTTTCATCTCTTCCCCAGCGTCCTCGGAGGTAGAAGAGAACTTCTGTCATGACTCTGTCGGGGACCCCGGCAGCATCCTCGACACCTTCCTACTTATTTTTCTGACTTTAATTTGTTTGCCTAACCATCAAAGAACAACCTAGGAGCAAAGTAAATGTGCTCCCTGAGGCCCCATACCAGTTCTGATAAAGTCACTCTAGGAGAGTTACTGTGAATTATGGCTTTACATGACTTATCTCTTAAACCTCACAACCGTTCTATGAATCAAAGTTACAAATTTCCAGTGTGGGAAACTGAAACTTGAAGAGCTGAAGTCACCTATTCTAAGACGTCCAGTGAGCTGACTATGTAGGAAGCTGAATTTGATCAGGATAGTCTGTTCCTAAATTCTATTTCAAACTATGATGTGTAATTTTTAACTTATAAGAGGTCCTAATCATGATAGAGGATTACAAACTTATCATGAGAGAGACAGTGTCTCAGGTGCAAACCTTTATATTCATTTAGATTTTAAAGGTTATGATTTTGGAGAGAGACATGGAAGAGATGAGTTTCAGCTTGAAGAATGAAAATCCTTTGCTTTCAATGGCTTTCATCTAGCCTGTGCCATAAGCCCCATAGAGATCTATGCTTAATGGCCAATAAAAGCACTGTACTCACCAGCAAACTAGCTTCTTCCTTCCAGAAACTTGAAATTAATTTTCATTAGCCAAAGAACATTACTTCAAGGAGGGATAAGAAAAAGTCCAGGCACTGTGCATATTCTATGATGTTTTCTTTTATTGGGGGCTAAGAAATGGGCTATTTGACAAGTCTTCTTGATCCTTGTTTTGCCTAGCCTTGGATATTGGTATCATAATATATATATATGTATGTATCCATATATATACTTATATCATGCAAATAAATGCAGTCAAAGGTGGAATCTACCACAAATGTGTGGGAGTCAGAGGTTAGGTAAGACAGAGAAGGGAACAGTGTGATAATAATCGTCAAAGTGATGATACCATTCTAGAACTGAACATTGAATACAGGCAAAAGAGATACACGCACGATAACCTCTAAGTGTATGTATTGCAATCCACAATGTGTAAGAGAAGGAAGAGAGAATGAGAGAGAGAAAGAGAAAGAGAGAAAAGAGATAAAGAAACTGCCGTAGAGGCAGGCTAGGGGAGAAGGGAGGGAATCAGGAACATTGGTGTTGGGAAATGGGCACTGGTGGAGAGATGGGTGCTGTAACACTTATGATCAAAACCCAAATATGAACACCTTTGTAAATGTATATCTCCCAGAAGTATAATAAAATACAAAAAATAACCAAAATGGGCTCTTTTCTTAGCCTATCTTACTTTATTGAAAGGATAAAAGATACTCACTGAAAGGATAATCTGAAAAGACAATCACTGAAAGGATAACCACTCTTAGTGGGGCCATGCTAACAAATAACTTTGATTGAACTGAGTCTCTGAGTCAGATAGCTGGCTTGTGGTGCTCAGAAGTGACTAATTAAATGGCCTCTTTCTCAAACTCCTGTCCAGTTCTTGAAATTCAGCTCTCCCTTCTAGTGGACACTAATAGTAATGGTACTAATGGTGTATAATGATCTAACTAATGATGATTCATAATAACTAGTTACATAGGTATGAATGGTTAGAGTCATCATGAGGTCTGGTGTTTTTCTTTGCTAAAATCTATATTCACATTTTTAGAATAAGTATCTGAATTTTAGAAGGTATATAATACATGGTTCAAAACTCAAAAGTGTGAATTACCACATGGTTTTAGAGGTTTCACTTTCATTGGAAGTAGCCACACAGATGGTCAAATAATTATTTATTACAACTTGACTTATTGGGGAAAAATACACATTATAAGGGGCCAGAGCATTAGTCCAGCAGGTAGGGAGTTTGCCTTGCATGCGGCTGTCCTGTGCTGGCAGAGGTTCGATCCCTCGCATCCCCTATGGTCCCCCGAGCACCACCAGGAGTAATTCCTGTGTGAGGAGCCAGGAGTATCCCCTGAGCATTGCCGGGTGTGACCCAAAAAAGCAAAAAAAAAATACACATCATAGCAAGTATACAATTAGTTGATAGTTAAAATGGTTTAAGATTCTATTGTAGCTTAGGTAATTGCCCTGAGAGTGGTGGTGTCTTGCTGGAGTGTTTCCAGTAGATGTCTGTGAGTACTACTCAGAACATGTACTTAGTTGCATTTACTAAAAGATGAATATGCTGAGTCAGAGCAATGATAAAGCACATAGGGAGCTAGTCTTGCACATGGCCTACCTTAGTTCAGTCTACAGCACCCTTCATGGCCCCAAGCACTCTCACAAGTGATTCCTGTATGTAAACTTAGGTGTAAACACTGAGAACTGCCAAAACTAAACAACAAAAAACAAACAAACAAAACTGGATATGGTCAGGACCACAGATGAAGAGTTCAGAAAGTATGTCAAATTGGCTTAATTTCATATCTGTAGTTAATTATAATAAGACACATTACTTAAGTGAGTTTTTAAAAGCACACCAGTTTTTAATCTATTCTTGTCTTTACATGCTTGTTTTTCAATAAAGATCTTGTAAATAATTGGTTTTAATTCATAATTTTGTTGCGACGACTCAATTGTCCCTAGCTCTTGATCAGTCAGATTCATTATAATGTCAATGCATATAAAAGCCATTATTAAATACTGACTACATTATTATTTAGTCCTGTTACTTTGTTTGGAGAGGAGACTACTACTATAAAATATGAGAAGAGCTAGCAGGTTAGATAAGGTTCTTTTTTTTTTTAATTTTTTTCCTTGTGTCATACTTGATGGTGCTCAGGATTTACTTCCCTGCTCTCTACTCAGGGATCACTCCTGGAAGACTCAGGAGACCATCTGCATGGCTACTTCCAATGAAAATGTCACAACCACTGTACTGTCTCTCAAGATCAGGAAAGTTTCAACAAAGTATGAGTACATATTCCTTCCTAACAAAATTCAGAAAAGTGATGATATTTTTTCCCAGATGACAAAAAATTATATGCTATACAGTGTGACTAAGTAACTTTTTCTATAATAGTTTTAAGAGAAGATTTTTCCCTGATCTTACTGGGTGAGTAGATTCACTTCATCTTTTGTTTCTTTTGGGGGACTGTCCAGACCTATTCTTACTCATGATGCTATGTCACTTTACAGCTGTGTTGCTATCTGACAGTATCAGGTACTGAACCAGTCCAGAGGCCCTGAGCTCCCTTTTAGCCTTTCTTCAAACTATTTCCTTGCTGTGCTCTAAGGCAAGCTCAGCACTCTTCTGCTCCTCTAACTATCCTTTCAGGCTTTCTGCTCCTCCAAGTCACTCCTGCCAGCCAGGCTGAGAACCCAGTCTCAACTGACAACTCAACTGCCTTTCCTTTCCAACTCTTTTATGTCCTCATAATTTGGATATTGGCCATCCCTTTAAGAAGTACAAGCCATCCCTTTTAGGAATTTCTTGAATCTCTTAAAGGGACCCAATAGTTCTACATGCAGGGATTATGCTTGGGGGCCAGATAAAATTTTGGAGATCAAACCTTGGTTGGCCACGTGAAACACACTGATCATTAGACTATCTCTCCACCGAACCAGTTAAGTTATTGTCTACAACTATTTTATGTTTATTTGTGTTATTTGTGAGTAGTAGTGATAATGAATATAAGTGTGTTTGTGCATTTTCTTATCCAGAATGATCTTAATATGCTCTCAGGCTTTATAGACTAAAAGGAACTGCATCATGTGGATTATTGAGGCATGGGACAAAATGTAGTCAAGGTGGGCCACTAACACAGCTAAACAGCTTTTCTGGATTACTTGCTAACCATATACTATACTGCATGAGAGGAAGCCATGCTGCAGATTTGCAAACCAGAATAGGGCTCTTTGCATAAGCTAGCAGTACTTTGCAACCATCTGTCTCTCTGGTGCTACAAGAAGACCTAATTCATTAAGAAGCATAGACGATTCAAGTTACAAACTGACTAATACTATAAACCATCTATTATTCACTGTCGACCCCTGTGTTTGATTTCAGATCTAGGTACTATGGGATAGCATCTAAGCAATGTACTCTTACATTCCAGGATTTTAAGTGATAAGAGGG
Source organism: Cryptotis parvus (assembly GCA_021461705.1). Taxonomy (NCBI): domain Eukaryota; kingdom Metazoa; phylum Chordata; class Mammalia; order Eulipotyphla; family Soricidae; genus Cryptotis; species Cryptotis parvus. Next base: position 15,418 of record JAJIBD010027833.1, read on the forward strand.
AAGACGAGACCAACTCCATATCAGAATATTGTTAAAAGTAAGTTGGCTTCAGAAAAATTTTATGTTCTTATATCATCACATTAGTTTTATAAATCTGCTTTTAAAAAACTGCAAATTGCATGAGCATGCAATCTAAAAGTGACTTTTAAAAGAAAAACAATCAACACTGATTCATAACATATCATCCTTGCAAAATCCTAATATGCTCTAAATGTTGCAATAACCCTAAGGGTTTGCTATGTGAAAAGAGTGGGAGGTGGTACAGAATTCCTGTTCTTATCCTGAAGTATGTTTTAGAGACTCACATGAACCACTGCCAGAACATTGCTGAATTGCTGGAGGAGATTATCTGTATGTGACCCAGAAAAGGTGGCAGAATTGAAACTGTCGATTTCTGGGAGACCAAGTGGTGCTTTGATATTTCTGTCCTGGGTCCCTTAATTAGTTACACTGCTGCCCAACTCTCAGGAGTCCAGCTTTACACTGAGCAGTGGGAAGCTCTGTGAGGTCTCTATGCCATTGTCTGCTGGCTTTTGTTGTTGAAATGCCTGATCTTTTACTGATTTAAAGTTTGCCCTTCTTTTGTTCAACTCTTTTTTTTTTTTTTCTGATGAGCTGTCCTGAACTCATTCAAATGCCATATGGGTGTTTTTTGAAATCTGGCCATTTAATTTGAAGCTGATCCTGGGAAACCCTTAGGTTTCAGGTTGAGCAGGGGTCACATTGCTTTGAGATTCAGTTTCCAATTGATGTTTTAAAAAAGACTCAAAGAGGGGTTGAGGTGCAACTTCTGAGTTTATGCCAGGTGTGTAAGCAAAAGCCACAAAATGGAGAGAGATGAAATCATATAGCCGTGTTTCAGTTGGATTTATGATCTTGTTACAGAATATTTCTTAGATGTCTATTGCTGTTCAGCACAATAAACTGAAAAAAATTGAAAGAAAAAATTTAAATATGACTGAAAATACATATCTTTCAGTACTGAGAGAGAAAACTGAGATCAGTTTTCAAGACTCCAACTGATTAATCTTCAGACATTAGTTGGTGTCTGTCCTTTCAGCAAAAAACCTTTGTAAGATTTAATTCCTATAGACATCTAAACCCTTGCCAGACAGACAAAGGAAATAGTTCCCATGCATCTATATTCCCCACATCTTAATACTATGATTGAATGAATCTTAGAGAGGTATTCTGAAATCAAACTGTTTTTAATATCAGTAAGAGATGAAAGGGAAGATTTAAAGCATAAACTTTTAACAAGGGAAGTGATATAATTGAACTTCCAAAAGTAAAAAACAAACTGTTTTATTTTGAAGAGTCCTATTGGAAATTTTTTTTTTAAAATCAAGCCTAATTTCACAAAACTACTTGACCACTGCATCATAGATACTATGACAAGGCTTAGCACAAAGAGAAATGAATTATAGAAGTTTTCTTGGTTTGTCTTTACACTTCATCTCATTGATGTGCTCCCTTTGTGGGTTCCTTGTGTGGGTGTCTCTTCATTACTGGGTAGGCCTCAAGATGTGACCCACTACAATTGCCTGTGATTTGATCTTTGAGTACATTATTAACCAATGAATAATTATTCAGTATTCTTATAAAGACTATGTTCATAACAAAGTGTAAAACCTTTAGAGGCTTTTCCCCTAAAAATAGAGGAAGTGGTAAATTTACACAATTGAAGTCAAAAGTCTCTCTCTCTTTCTCTCTCTCTCTCTGATCTCTGTTCATGGTAAGAGTCATATTTCATTGGCATCATCTATACTTATAAACAGAAGTGCTAGAGCTTAAAACCAAGTCATGTCAAGTTGAAAGTACTTAAAATCTTTGGGGCCGGGCGATAGACCAGTGGGTAGGGCATTTGCCTTGCACGTGGCCGGCATATGCCGACCTGGGTTCAATTCCCGGCATCCCATCTGGTTCCCGAGCACCGCCAGGAGTAATTCCTAAGTGCAGAGCCAGGAGTAACCCCTGAGCATCGCCGGGTGTGACCCAAAAAAAGCAAAAAAAAAAAAGAAGAAGAAGAAGAAAGTACTTAAAATCTTCATTTATCTAAACCTCATCTTAGCAAGGGACTTTTTCCCTGAAGCTTTTAAAATGACTTATTTGTGAGGAAAATGTTTTTTGCATACATTAAAGTTTTTTGGCCTCCCCTACTTTTACTTCCAAATTGTCACATTGGAGAGTCTTTTCCTCTATCCACACAATATGGCCTTATTGAATTGTTTGCCATTTTATGTTGAGGTCAACATCAATGTATTATTGATATTGAGACCATTTGTCTATGTTGAATCTAAATTGCCACATTAGATTTTAGTTTAAATCATATATGAAAATATAAAAAATATAAATATCATAAACTAGAAAGGCCCCACTCAGGCTCAAGTATCTAGATAGGCACCTGTCCTAGAGTGAACATCTACTTTTCTTATAAGTGTAAAAACCAGCAAAGAGAAGGAAACTGAACTTCAGAGCCTTCACCAATGAATTGGATCCACCAGTGGCCCATGAGAGGCCCTTACTGGCCTCTTATACCAGACTCTCACAAGGGCAGCCTACCTACCCAACCCACATTAGGCCAATAATCCATTCAACACACCCCCAGCACTCACAAAAGTAATGGTAAATATAAAATTCAATGCAATCCCAATTTGAAAGTAACAGAAAGATAAGTCTAAGAACACGTACTCTGAATCAGCACTAGAGCCAAACACTAGTCATAAAGGAACACCAAAGAAATAGGTGATATCTTTGAGAGAGAAAGAGGATACCAACATTTACTGAGCATCTCCAGAGGAACTAAGAGGAGAACATTGATAGTGTATTATTAGAAGGATCCACATCCATACTACCACATCATTATGGAGGAGCAACACAGATCATCACCACCACAAGTGGATGAAGAAAAGATCCCTGAAGCCTCAATAAGGGATATATATATGTGTGTATATATACATATATATACATATATATGTACATATATATACATATATATGCATATAATGTCTCTGATAAAGAATTCAGAGATGAAATGATGAGGATGTTAAATAAGCTCAAAAACAGTGGAACAACTTGCATGTGGCTGGCCTGTGCCAGCATCCCATATGGTCCCCCAAGCACTGCCAAGAGTAACTCCTGAGTGCAGAGCCAGGAGTAACCTCTGAGCGTCGCCGGGTGTGACCCAAAAAACAAAAAACAAAACAAAAACAGTGAAACAGTGGAATATATATCGAATAAAATACAAGAGATATGAAAGAAACAGTGGGATTGATATTCAGTAAAATCCATGTGGAAATGAAAGCATAAATTAGAAAGCTACAACCAGAAGTGCCATTAGTAAAAAAAATTCTGTAGATGAAATGAAAAACTCAAGGGTGCCCTCAACAAAGAATGATAATAGCCAAAGACAGAATCAGTGTGCTTGAAAATGAGCTGCAGAAAGCACACAAGCAACAAAACAATAGGTAGAATAGACCTCAAAATAGCTCAACAGTGGGCAACAGAACATTGGGGTGAAATCAAGAGGAACAACATAAGAATACTCAGAGACCATAAGAACAGAAAGGCAACACCAATGAGGTAAAAACAATTTAAAGACATCATTGATAAAAGTTCCCAGAGCTGGAAGATGTAGACATCTAGACCCATAAAGCACAGAAGGTATCAGCTGAAAGAGACCCTAGTAAGAAGACTCTCAGTCATATCCTAATGACAATGAAGAGTGCCATAGAGACACAGTATGTAAGCAGAAAGAACAAAGAGAAAATTTCATACAATGGAACGTATCTTAGACTTACAGCAGACTTATCAGAAGAAACCTTCCTAGCCTGAAGACTGAGGTGGGACATAGTGAAAAAAAATTCATTAAAATGAACTCCTCACCAAGAATATTTTGCCCAGCTATACTCCCATTCAGATCTGAAGGAATGATACACAACATCATTGGTAGACAACAGCTCAGAAGCATCACAGCAAAAAAAAAACATTTTCAAAAAAAGGACTGAAGGAGCTACTTTAATATAAGACAAATTTTAAAAACACAACTTTTTCAGAAAGATGGGACAAAATGATGTGACAATAATGTCCCTCAATATGAATGGTCTGAACAACTCAATTAAGAGAAATAGAATGACAAAATGGATTAAAACTTATTCAAACATTCCATTCTGCTGCCTACAAGAGTCACATTTAAATGCCAGAACAACTAAGACTCAAAGTCAAAGGCTGGAAAACAATTATTTACACAAACAACTCCTCCAAAAATGCTGGGGTGACCATACTAGTGTCTGACAACATAGATTTCATGATGAAAAAGGTTGGAAGGGAAAGTGAAGACCATTTCTTAATGATCAGGAGATATGTGTATCAGGAAGAAATGACACTCTTAAACATATATGCACCCAATGAAGTGCCAGCAAAACACTTAAAACAAGTGCTAAGAGACTCCCAGGAGGACATTGAAAACAACACGATTATAATTGGAAACTTCAACACCTCCTTACACCATATTTCCTTCCTTAGATCAAGGAAACTAAAACTCAGCAAGGAAAAAATGGCTTTGAAGGAAGTAATGGAAGAGAGAATGTCAGTAAATATATACAGGGCTTTTCATCCACAAAAAAAACTGAATACAAAATTTCTTTTGTGCATATAGAATATTCTACAACATAAACTGCTTGTTTCCTCACCAAACATCCCTCAACTCAATCAAGAAATTAGAAATTATATGAATCATCCCTTCAAACCACAATGCACAAATAGAAATGAATCACACACAAAAACAGAGAATAAAATCAAACACCTGGAAAACAAAAGCTCACTGTTGAACAACCAGTGGGTTATAGAGAAAGTCATATAGAAATCAATAGATTCCTGGAAACAAATGAGAATGAGGTCACATCCAACCAGAAGTTGTGGGACACAGCTAAAAACTGTTAAGAGGTAAATTTATAGCTCTGCACATATTCAATAGGAAAAAGGACAGGGCCCACATAAATTCAAAGACTTCACAACTTAAGGTATTAGAAAAAGCCCAACAAAAGGAGCTCAACTCAATAAGGAGAAATGAAATAATAAAACATATAGCAGAAATCTCTGAACTGAAATCCCATAAACAATCTAAAAGATTGGAGAAACCAATAGCTGTTTATTTGAATAAGTAGACAAGATTGACAAACCACTAGCAGACTCAAAGAAAGGGAGAGGGAGAGAAATCTATTAACCTGATCATAAAATATATAGAGGATATCACAACAGAAACCATAGAAGTTCATGAGCTTCTATGAGCTACCTGCCAAGAGAAACTAAGCAATGATGATAAGCTGGATGATCTCTCTGATAAGCAATTTCGAAGAAAGTTGTTAAGAATGCATAAGGAGCTCAAGGAAGCAATGGAACACAGAGCCAACAAAATGGAAGAGAACATGAAAGCAGAAGTGAGGAAAAATAGAAATGAAAATACAAGCAGAAATAAAAGGCATTAGAAATGAGATAGGAGAAATGAAAACTCACTGGAAAGCCTTTGTTGCTGAGTAGCAGCCGCAGAGGACAGAATCAGTGAGCTTAAAGATTAGGTGCAGAGATATTCTTGGCAACAGCAGAAGATGGAAAAAAGACTCACAGTAAATGAGCAGACAACAAAAGATAATCAAGATGAAGCCAAAAGGAATAACATAAGGATCATTGGAGTCCTAGTGGGACAAGAAGTAAACCCTGACGAAGAAGCAACTATCAAAGCAATCATAAATGAGAAGTTCCCAGAACTGGAGATCACATGCTGCCAGATTCAGGAAGCTCAAAGGGTACCATCTAAAAAAACACAAATAAGCATACCCCAAGACATATCCTAATAAAAATGACAACTATAGAGATAGAACACTGAGTGCTGCAAGATCAAAGAAGGAAATCAAATACAAAGGAAAATCCCTAAGATTTACAGCAGATTTTTCAGAGGAAACACTCCAAGCCCGAAGACAGTGGTGGGATATCATGAAAAGGCTCAACGAAATGAAGGCCTCACCAAGAATTCTTTACCCCGCCAGATGCACATTCATATTTGAAGGAAAGATGCACAACTTCATAGATAAGAAACAGCTTAAGAACTTCATAGACTCAAAACCAACTTTAAAAGAAGTACTGAAGGAGTAGCTGTAAGATAATACAAACAATAAAGACTCAAAAAACTTATTCAAAAAAGGGCAGAAAATCCCATGACAATAATCTCTCTCAAAGTCAATGGCCTAAATGCACCAATAAAAAGACACAGAGTGGCAAAATGGATTTAAAAACTGAATTCAACATTCTGCTGCCTATAAGAAACACATCTAAACAATCAGAGCAAATACAGACTCAAAGTCAAAAGCTGGAAGACAATTCTCCATGCAAACAACTCCTGCAAAAAGGCCAGCGTGGTCATACTAGTATCTGAGAACAAAGACTTCCAGGCTAAAAAAGGTTAGAAGGGACAGTGTATGCCGTTTCTTAATGAATAAGGAATGCATATACCAGGAAGAAATTACTCTACTAAACATATATGCACCCAACTAGGGGCCAGCAAAATACTTAAAACAACTGCAAAATGACTTGAAAGAAGACATTGACAGCAACACAATAGTAGTGGGAGACTTCAACACTGCTCTATCAACTCTTGATAGATCGACAAGAATGAAAGTCACCAAGGAAATTCTGACCATGAAGAAAGAAATGGAAGATAGAGGGCTGGTTGATATATACAGGGTTTTTCATCCCAAAAAAAACTGAATACACATTTTTCTCCAGTGCACGCAGAACATTCTCCAAGATAGACCACATGCTGAGCCACAAAACATACCTCACTAGTCCGCGTTCATTCCTCCACCAGGGGAAATGGTAGTCATAGCAATGTATTCTTCATTTTTAGCGCTTGGACTCGTCCAAGGGAATAATCCTTTCTCAATTTTCAGAAAACAGCTTCTCGTTTGGCCGTACTGCTCGGAAAAGGGGAACAGAGGTACCCTCCCTGTTGGCATGGCTGGCTGGGCGGACCCGTGGGGAGGTGGTAGAGCCCCAGGCCACAGCAGAAGGTAGAAACTACAGTCCCCGGAAGTCCGAGCAGAAATGGAAATATCGGATATTTTTTTAAATTTTTTTTTTAATTTTTTATTTTTACAACTACAAAGATATACAATTTAAAAAGTTCATATTTGGGTTTTGGTCATACAGTGTTCCAGCACCCATCCCACCACCAGTGCCCATCTCCCTCCCACCACCAACGTATCGGATATTTTGAACTCTCACCCTGGTCTGCTTGTGCCTCAGGTACCCTTCCTGGGGCGTGGCTGGCCTGGCTAATGCGGCTGCATATTAATACAAAAACAAGGACATTCGACACCAAGGGAAGGTAATACCTTCAAGAAAAAAAAAAAAACAGTACGCCAGAGGAATCCATCCCCTAACAGAGCAGCACCATGGGGGAAAAAAAAACGCAGATCACCAGTTCGAAGAACAGATGCAAAAAACCAACCCTGAGGTTTCAAAAAAGAATGCAGATGTGCAAAATCTCTTTGACAAGGAATTCAGAGAAGAAACAGTTAGGATGCTTCACGAGCTCAAGGTAAAAATGGAACAGATTTCCAATAAAATACAGGAAGACACAAATGAAGCAGTGGAACGGATAGTCAATAAACTATGGGAGGAAATAGAGCAGAAATGAGAACAATGCAAATAGAAATATTATCACTGAAGAACTCAGTAGATGAAATGAAAAGCACAGTAGGGGCTCTCAATAGTAGGATGATAGCAACAGAAGGGAGAATCAGTGAGACTGAGGATGAGCTGCAGAAAGCACTCAGGCAACTACATAAGATGGAAAAAGACTGGAAAATGGATCAGCAGCAGAACAGAGAACATTGGGATGAATTCAGGTGGAACAACATAAGAATCATCGGAGTCCCAGAGGGACAGGAAAATAACCCCAAGGAAATTAAAACAGATAAAAACATCCTTGCTGAAAAAGTTCCCTGAGTCAAAGGATGAAGGCATCCAGATCCAAGAAGTCCCAAGAATACCAGCAAGAAGAGACCCCAATAGAAAGACCCTAAGAAACATCCTACTCAAAGAAATGAATGCCTTAGACAGAGACATAATTCTTCAGGCAGCAAGATCAAAGAAGGAAATTGTATACAAAGGAGAATCGATTCGACTATCAGCAGACTTCTCAGAAGAGACCCTCCAAGCCCGAAGGCAGTGGTGGGATATAGCAAAAAAGCTCAATGAAATGAATGCCTCAGCAAGAATTCTTTATCTGGCTAAACTCTGACTCAGATTTTAAGGACAGATACACAGCTTCTTGGATAAACAACAGCTTAGGAACTTTGTAAACTCAAAACCAACCTTAAAAAAAGACTGGAAGAGCTACTCTAAGATGAGACTAAACCCCCAAAAACAACCAACCTATACAGAAAGATGGCACAAAATCCCATGACAATAATCTCTTTCAATGTCAACTGTCTAAATGCACCAGTTAAAAGACACAGAGTGGCAAAATGGATCAAAAAATTGAACCCAACATTTTGCTGCCTCCAAGAAACACACCTGAACAATCGGGGCAAAGAAAGGCTCAAAGTAAAAGGCTGGAAAACAATCCTTCACTCAAACAATCCCTCAAAAAATGCCAGTGTGGCCATACTAGTATTGAATAATATAGACTTCAGGCTGAAAAAAGGTTAGAAGGGACAACAAAGGCCTATTCTTATTAATAAAGGTTATGTATACAGGAAGAAATTTACACTACTAAACATATATGCACCCAATGAGGGGCCAGCAAAATACTTAAAATAACTGCTAAGAGACCTCAAAGAAGACATTAATAGTAGCACAATAATAGTTGGAGACTTCAACACTGCTCTATCAACTATGGACAGATCAACAAGATTGAAACTCACCAAGGAAATATTGACCCTGAAGGAAGAAATGGAAGAAAGAGAGCTAGTGGATATATACAGGGCTTTTCATGCAAAAAAAAAAGCTGAATATACATTTTTTCCGAGTGTGCATGAAACATTTTCCAAGATAGACCACATGAAGAGTCACAAAGCATTCCTGAATAAAAAAAAAGGTAGAAAGTGTGTCAACTATCTTTTCAGACCATGATGCACTGAAAATGGAAGTTAACCGTACACAGAAACAGGGAGTCAAACCAAACACCTGGAAACTGAATAGCTCACTGCTGTACAACCAATGGGTCATAGAAGAAATCAAACAGGAAATCCAAAGATTCCTGGAAACAAATGAAAATGAAGACACCAACTATAAGATATTTGATATTTGATATGCCAAATACCAGTAACTGTTATAGACCTCATTCCCATGATCTGATGGAATGGTTTCAAATTCTTTATGTTCCTGGAGCAAACAGGTGACCTTGGGCTCTACTTGCATGAGGCAGGTCATATGGAGATGTTACTGGTGCCCTCTCGAGCAAATCGATGATGAACGGGACTACAGTGATACAGTGACAGAACTATAAGAACTTGTTGGATATGGCAAAAGCCATGTTAATAGGAAAGTTTATATCTCTGCAAGCATTCATCAGGAAAGAAGAAGGGGCCCACATAAATTACCTGACTGCACAGCTAAAGTCATTAGAAAAAAGACCAACAAAAGGAGCCTAAACCAGGCAGAAAAAAAGGAAAAAAATAAAACTTAGAGAGGAAATCAATGAGTTGGAAACTCAAAAGATAATCCGAAAGATTAATGAAACCAAGAGCTGGTTCTTTGAAGAAATAAACAAGATTGACAAATCACTGGTAAGACTTGTAAGGACAGGGAAAGAGGAAAGAAATGTATAAATTCCTGAAGTCCTATAAGCTCCCACAGCTGAAAAAAAGAAGACATGCACTACCTGAATAAGCCTATCACCATCAAGCAATTGAAACAGTAAATAAAAGCCTGCCCAAACACAAAAGCTCAGGTCCAGATGGATTCACTAGTGAACTCTAACAAATCTTTAAGGAGAACCTACTGCTTGTCCTTTTCAAGCTCTTCCAGGAAATAGAAGAAACAGAAACACTCCCAAACAGTTTCTATGAGGCACATATCACCCTGATACACAAAGCAGGGAGATATAACACAAAGAAAGAAAACTACAGACCAATCTCCCTGATGAACACGGGTGGATGCTAAGATCTTCAACAAAATCCTAGCAAACAGAATACAAAGACTCAACAAGAAGATTATACATCATGACCAAGTAGGATTCATCCCGGGAATGCAAGGTTGGTTTAACATTCGCAAGTCAATCAACATAATACAGCATATCAATAAGAGAAAAAATGAAAACCATGTGATCCTGTTGTAGGCAGGCAGACAGGGGGCGCCACATGGCAATAAAATTCCTGAAGAAGAGCTCCAGAGCCACACCTGATTGAAAGCCAGAAACCAAACTTAATAAGACCATATCAACAATAGACCCTGGGGGAAGGGAAGGCCAGAGGAATGTATAAATGACTTCCCTGGGGAAAGGGAAGGCCAAAAGGAATATGTAATATGTAAATCTCCTGAGAAAGATCAATCAGCCTTCCTGCCCAGGCTCACAGAAGACCCTGAAGCATTCCAATCAAAGAAGACCACTCCCAAAGTCTACTCCCCTTGGCAATGGGGCCCTAGCAACCGAGGTTGAAGCCCCATATGGGAGTAACTTGTGGAGAAATCTATAAAAGCCGTCCTGACCAAAGGTACACATGTTGCCTGCGCGCACATGCTGCAAGGACACTCATGCTGCCTGAGCCCATGTGGCCAAGCACATGTGGTGCCTGAGCACGTGTGTTGCCCGCATCTCCCCTCTTGAGATGTGTACTCTCTCTTTTACTCGCGCTCTCCACCTTTGGAGCAGCCCGCGTTCTCCCTTTGAGCGCTCACTCTCTCTCACTTCCTCCTTCCCTCTCCAAAAACCTCCTCAATAAAAACCTATTTTACTTCACTCCTCGTCGACTCCTGAAAATTCTTTTTTCTGCGAGGAAGACAAGAACCTTGAGGCAGACCTGGGTAAGGCCTAGGACTGACTTTCCTTTCCTGCAAAGAGCAATTCCTCGCTCCAGTCTGAGTTCTGTGGCTCCCGAGAAACCTCGGGTGGTGGGGATTAACTCCCTTGCCTAGAGATCAAGCGGGCATCAGGCGTGGCTTGAGGGCTGAACGTCACTTTCAAGAAGATATGCAAACTCAAAAAACAGTCAATTCACATATCTGGGTGAAAATTGATGATAAATGGATTGCAGGTCACCTCCTCATTTGGGGAAGAGGTTATGCTTTCATTTCTACAGATGATAACCCTGCCAAGAAACTCTGGGTTCCTCTGCGACTTGTTAAGACTAGAATTCTCCAAGAATCAGAAAACAACTAATTCTGGCCGGAGCGATAGCGCAGTGGTAGGGTGTTTGCCTTGCACGCGGCCAGCCCATGCCAGCCCATGCTGGCCCGGGTTCAATCCCGGCATCCCATATGGTCCCCGAGCACCACCAGGAGTAATTCCTGAGTGCAGAGCCAGGAGTAACCCCTGAGCATTGCCGGCTGTGACCCAAAAAAAGCAAAAAAAAGGGGGTGGAAAATGGGTGGATTCCGAGCATAGTGCTCAATGTCAATATGTTTCAAGGATTAATGTTAGAGCTTCCTTTTTTAATGTTTTGCTCACAGGTATTTACAGAAAAAGAACTTGGATGCTGCAGATTCCTTCTATGATGCTTGAGGCTTTGGACTCTTATCACAGTGCTCATTACAAAAATGTTTGCTAAATCAATGAAAAATTGTTTTTCTAATGATTCTGTTCACAGGATAAGATATTGGAATGCAGTAAACTTGCGCTACAGTGCTCAATACTCCGAGACTCCTAAAACAGTGCTCACTAAAAATTTAATAATTTGCAAAAAATATTTTTCCCAATGGTCTCTTCACAGGAAAAGACACTTTCTCACCATCATTTGCTGGCTTTATATTCATGAAGTGCTTGATTCGTTACCATTTATCATCCTAGATGGGTCATATATACAGCTGTAAGATATTGATCTATCAAATTGTGTGTGTGTGTGTGCATGTGGTGGCCACCATTATGTTTGTGATTAATGTTGTGTCTATGTTATGTCTCAACTACTACTTTCTCAATTTCTGACCACTACAAACCTCTATTAAGTTCATCAGCTCCACTGCTAATCCACTAGATTTATCAATTTTAAAATCATCAATTCTCATACTTATTTCCCTGCTCCACCCGTGTTGGAGCTTCTTTATGTTCTTCTCTCCATCCCAGACTTGGATCCCAGCCAAGCCTTAAAATCTCTATTTGTGATTAATCTCAAAAAAGTGTTTTTGTCTCACCTAAAAATTAAGCTACAGGTACAGTTACCGGTGCCAGTGTCCACTTGCTGAAGAAGCCCTGCAAGACGCCCACACCTATGTTTCGGACACCTGTTCCAGCACTCAAGACTCCTGTTCCAGAGTTCGAGATATTTGTTCCAGTGTTCCTGAGACCCGATCCAGTGTTCCTGACAATGCAACAAGATCCTAATCGCTATTCTCCAGAGACTCATACTCATATGATCACCGCTATTGCTGTCCCAGAAATAGCCCCACAGACTTTGTTCCAGACACCTGACTTTACATAAAATATAGCAAATTGACTCCCACAAATTATGGACAGTGCAAACTATAGTCCGTTATAATCAGACAGCTAGAAACACTTTGTCATGAACTTTGCTTTGGGTCCAAAAACAAGTTAGGATCCTAAAGTAACATGTATTATCATTTTGTAATTGGAATTGTTTTTTCTTATCTTAATTTTCTGTACATTACTAAATATGTAGTAGCAGACTCACAGATATGGGGCAGAGCTGCTACTGGCTCTTCCTGTGCCCAGTCGCTCATGAGGCACCCAGGAGGGATGGCGAAGTTCTAGCCCTGGCCCGCCACCCTAGCAGAGCCTTTCAACAAGCCAGACGACCCCCTCACTCCATGAGGGCTTCCATTTTCCACATCCGGACTTCTCTCTTGTCAGAACTCCACCCAGCAGATCAACCTATCACAGCCCGGCTCGCGCAGGACTTAGAGATGACTACAAGAGTATGCTACCTGCACAGCACAGCCTGGCAAGCTACCTGTGTTGTATTTGATATGCCAAATACCAGTAGCAATTATAGACCTCATTCCAGAATGGATTGAGGCTCTTTATGTTCCTGGAGCAAGCAGATCCCCTTGGGCTCTACTAGCATGACACAGGACATATGGAGATGTTACTGGGGCCCGCTCGAGCAAATCGATGATGAATGGGAAGACAGTGACAGTGACAGTGACTAAATATTTCATACCTTTTCAATTTTTATTAGTAAACTAATTGTGGGGAGTTGTTGCAGGACTCCTCTAAGAGCCCCTTCCTCTACCCTGTGGAAGTATTTCCTGGTGGGTCTTGGCTGAAAACATTAGCATATAAAAAGACATTGGGTGAGGTGCTGGGAGAAGTTACCTGAAGGCATTTGACCCTGCCAGGAGAAGTTTACATTTGGCTTGCAGCTCCTTCCATTTCCGCTGGGAGTCTTTGAATTTTCATCTCCTAGATAGCCCAGCCCAGAATGGGCTGGGCTGGGGAGTTTGGGCAGATTTTGAGCTATAAAATAAGCTGCAAGAAAGAAGCTCACTCTTTTTTTTCCCCCTTTTTTTGCCTTTTCGGTTTCCCTTTGTTTTGCTTCTCCGTCCTCTTCATTCTCTGTTGGGCCTCAACAGGTGGTGGCAGCCATCTTAGTCTGCACCTGGCTGGGGCCTAGCTGGGAATGCAGAGTACGGAGGCTTTCCCTGATCTTGGATTGTATATTGGAACCTGTAATAATAAAGCCCTTTTTAAAACTGCATCGTATTCGGATTTTTTCATCCAATCCTTGCCGGCTTCAGAGGTAGAAGGGAACTCGCTTCCCGGCATTGTTGGGGACCCCGATGGAGTTCCCCAACACATATAGTAGAGTGGCAGGATACAAAATTAACACCCAAAAGTCGGTGGCTTTCCTGTATACAAATAACGAAAGAGAAGAAAGGGATATTAAGGAAACAATTCCATTCACAATTGTGCCACAGAAAATCAAATACATAGGAATCAACTTAACCAAGTGTGTATAGGACCTGTAAAAAGAAAACTACAAGACACTGCTCCAAGAGATAGAAGAGTACACTAGGAAATGGAAACACATTCCCTGCTCATGGAGGGGGAGAATCAACATTGTCAAAATGGTAATATTCCCTAGATCTCTGTACAGATTCAATGCAGTCCCTATAAGGATAACCATGACATTCTTCAAAGAAATTGACCAAACACTCCTGAAATTTGTATGGAACAATAAACCCCCACATATAGCAAAAGCAATCCCAGGGAAAAATAAGATGGGAGGCATCACCTTTCCCAACTTCAACTGTAATACAAGGTAGTAGTAATTAAAACAGTGTGGTATAGGAATAAAAACAGACCTGTGGACCTATGGAATAGAATTGAGCATCCTGACACACAACCTCAAACACATGATCATTTAATCTTTGATAAGGTGCAAAGAGTCCAAAATGGAGTAAGGAAAGCCTCTTCAATAAGTGGTGCTGGGAAAACTGGGAAGCGACATGTAAAAAAAATGATTTTGGACCTCTGTCTAACACCATGCACAAAAAATCAGATCAAAATGGACTAAAGATCTCAATATCAGACTTGAATCCATAAAGTACATTGAAGAAAATATAGGAAAAGCCCTCCACGACATTGAAGCTAAAGGCATCTTCCAGGGTGAAACATCACTAACAAAGCAAATAGAAGAAAACATAAACATATGGGACTACATGAAACTAAAAAGCTACTGCACCTCAAAAGAAACAGATACTAAGATACAAAGGCAGTCCACAGAATGGAAAAAATATTCACCTAACACAAATCTGATAAGGGGTTAATATCCAGGATATACTAGACACTGGTAGAACTTTACAAGAAGAAAACAAACAAATCCATCAAATAATGGGAAGAAGAAATGAACAGAAACTTCAACAAGGAAGAAATTCGAATGGCCAAAAAACATATCAAAAATGCTTATCATTACAATTTACTAATCATCAGAGAGATGCAAATCAAAACAACAATGAGATACCACTTTACACCACAGAGACTGGCACATATTCAAAAGAGCAAGAACAACAAGTGCTGGCGTGGATGTGGGGAAAAGGGGATACTCATCCATTGTTGGTGGGAATGCCGGCTGGTACAGCCTTTCTGGAAAACAATATGGACATTCCTCCAAAGACTAGAAATTGAACTCCCCATTTGACCCAGCCATACCACTCCTGGGAATCTACTCTGGGAAACCAAAAATAAGCAGCGGAAACACCATCCCTACTTTTATGTTCATAGCAGCATTATTCACAATACCAAAATCTGGAAACAACCGGAGTGCCCGAGAATCAATGACTGGATAAAGAAGCTTTGGTACATCTACACAATAGAATACAATGTAGTTGTTAGAAATAATGAAGTTATGAAATTTGGCTATAAATGGATGGACATGGAGAAGATCATGTTGAGTGAAATTAGCCAGAACGAAAAGAGACAGAAATAGAATGACTGCATTTATTTGCATGACATAAATATATATGTATATATTTTGATACCAATATCCAAGGTCAAGTGAAACATGTATCAGGAGGTTTTGTCAAAGGTGGAAATTATCACAAATCTGTGGGAGTCAGAGGCTAGGTAAGACAGAAAATGGAACAGTGTGCTTACAATTGTCGAAAGTACTAATACCAACCTAGAACTGAGCATTAAATACAGGCAAAAAGATACATATGACAACCCTTTAATGTATGTTCTGTAATCCATAGTCTGGAAGGGAATTAAAAGAGAAAAAGATAGAGAGAAAGGGAAAGAAATAAAGAACCTGCCATGTAGGTGGGCTGGGGGGGGGGGTGGGAACCAGGGAAACTGGTGTTGGGAGAAGGGCACTTGTGGTGGGATGGATGCTGGAACACTATATGACCGAAACCCAAATGTGCACATCTTTGTAATTTTATATCTCACGGTGGTATAATAACATAATTATTAAAAAATTAAAAAAAAAACAAAACATACCTCAAAAAATAAAAGATAGAAATTGTGTCAACTAATTTTACAGAGCATGATGCACTGAAAATAGAAGTTAACCACATACAGAATCAGGGAGTTAAGCCAAACAGCTGGAAAGTGAATAGTTCCCTGCTGAACAACCAGTGGGTCGCAGAAGAAATCAAACAGGAAATCCAAAGATTCCTGGAAACAAAAGAAAATGAAGACACCAACTATTAGAACTTGTGGGACACAGCAAAAGTTGTGTTAAGAGGGAAGTTCATAGTTCTGCAAGCATTCATAAGGAAAGAAGAAAGGGCCCACATAAATAATCTGACTTTATAGCTCAAAATGTTGCAAAAAGACCAACAAAAGGAACACAACCAAAGCTGTTTAAAGGAAATAATAAAAATTAGAGAGGAAATCAACGAGCTGGAAACTAAAAAAAAAAATCCAAAAGATTAATGAAACCAAGAGCTGGATCTTTGAAAATCTAAACAAGATTGACAAACCACTCGCAAGACTTGTTATGACAGGGAAAGAGAGAACCCAAATAAAAAGGAACAGAAATGTAAAGGGGGATATCACAACAGAAATGACAGAAATCCAAAACATCATCAGAGAATACTAGGAGAGTCTGTATGCCATGACACATGAGAACTTAGAAATAATGCATATATTTCTGAATTACTATAACCTCCCGGCTGAAACAAGAACTGCAGTACCTGAATAAGCCTATCGTCAACGAGGAAATTGAAACAGTAATTAAAAGTCTGCCCAAACACAAAAGCCTAGGTCCAGATGGATTCATTAGTGAATGCTACGAAATTTTTAAGGAGGACCTACTCCCAGTTCTTTTTAAGCTCTTCCAGGAAATAGGAGAAACAGAAATGCTCCCAAACAGTTTCTATGAAGCACACATCACCCTCATACCCAGGCAGGAAGAGATAACACAATGAAAGAAAACTATAGACAGATCTCCCTGATGAACACAGATGCTAAGGTCTTCAACCAAATACTAGAAAACAGAATCTAGAGACTCGACAAGAAGGATTCATCCCGGGAATGCATGGATGGTTCAACATTCACAAGTCAATCAACATAATACATCACATCAATAAGAGAAAAAAAAAACCATATGATCGTATCAATAGACGCAGAGAAAGCATTTGACAAGATCCAGCACCCATTCATGAATAAAACCCTCCAAAAAATAGAATTGAAGGAACCTTCCTCAAGGTAGTCAAAGCTAACTACCAATAGCCCACAGCAAGTATCATTCTCAATGGGGAAAAATTGAAAGCCTTCCCCCTGAGATCAGGGACAAGACAAGGTTGCCACCTTTCACCTCTTTTATTCATTATAGTACTGGAAATACTTGCTATAGCAGCCAGAGAAGAAAATGACATTAAGTGCATTCAAATAGGCAAAGAAGAAGTCAAGCTATCAGTATTCGCAGATGACATGATATTATACCTTGAGAACCCGAAACTCTCTACCAAAAATCTCCTAGAAACAATAGACGCTTTATAGTAGAGTGGCACGGTACAAAATCAATACCCAAAAATCAGTGGCTTTCCTATATACAAATATCGAAAGAGAGGAAAGGGATATAAAGAACACTAGTCCATTCACAATTGTGCCACATAAATTTAAATACCTAGGAATCAATTTAACAAAGAATGTAAAGGACCTCTACAAAGAGAACTACAAAACATTACTTCAAGAAATAAAAGAGGAAAAAAGGAAGTGGGAACATATTACCTGCTCATGAATCGGGAGAATCAACACTGTCAAAATGGTAATACTCCTTAAAGCTTTATACAAATTCAATGTCATCCCTGTAAGGATACCCATGACATTCTTCAAAGAAAATGACCTAACACTTCTGAAATTTGTATGGAATAATAAATCCCCACAGATAGCTAAAGCAACCCTTGGGGAAAAATAAGATGGGAAGCATCACCTTTCCCAACTTCAAACACTACTACAAAGCAATGGTAATTAAAACAGTATGGTATTGGAATAAAAAATAGACCTATGGACATATGGAATAGAGTTGAGTTTCCTGACAACCAGTCTCAAATACATGAACAACTAATCTTCGATAAAGGAGAAAATAGTATGAAATGGAGCAAGGAAAGTCTCTTCAACAAGTGGTACTGGGAAAACTGGGCAGCTACATGTAAAAAAAATTAATTTAGACCTCTATCACCATGCACAAAAAATCAAATCAAAATGGATTAAAGATCTCAATATCAGACCTGAATCCATAAAAGTACATAGAAGAAAATATATGAAAAACCCTCCACGAGATTTAAGCTAAAGATATCTTCAAAGAAGAAACACCACTAATGAAACAGCTAGAAGAAAAGATAAACATATGGAACTATATGAAACTAAAAAAGCTTCTGCACCTCAAAAGAAACAGTGACCAAGATACAAAGAGAGCCCACAGAATGGGAAAGAATATTCACCCTATACCCATCTGATAAGGGGTTAATATCCAGGATTTATCAGGCACTGGTAGAACTTTACAAGAAGAAAATAACCAACCCCATAAAAAATGGGAGAAGAAATGAACAGAAACTTCATCAAGGAAGAAGTTCGAATGTCCAAAAGACATTTGTAAAAATGCTTGTCATCATTAATCATCAGAGAGATACAAATCAAAAAGAACAATGAAATATCATTTCACACCACAGAGACTGGCACATATCCAAAAGTGCAAGAACAACAAGTGCTGGCGTGAATGCGGGGAAAAGTGGACACTTATCCATTGTTGGTGGGAATGTCGACTATACAGCCTTTTGGAAAGCAATATGGACATAACTCCAAAGACTAGAAATTGAACTCCCATTTGACCCTGCCATACCATTCCTTGTAATATTCCCTGGGAAGCCTAAAACACACAGCGGAAACGCCATCTCTAGCTTTATATTCATCACTAGATCACTAGATTCCCGTCCATCATCTATTTGCTAGAGCGGGCACCAGTAATATCTCCATATGTCCTGTCTCATGCTAGTAGAACCCAAAGGCATCTGCTTGCTCCAGGAACATAAAGAGCCTTAAACCATTATATTAGGTCATGGGCACCTCATGAGTGGCTGGGCACAGGGGAGAGCAAGTAGGAGCTCTGCCCCATGTCTGAAAGCCTCTGGTTCAGCATATTGGGCCGGATTGAAAAAAACTGCTGCAGGGTGGGTGTGGATGATTCGGGCTGTGATAGTCTGGTCTGCTGGGTGGAGTTGTGATGAGAGGGAAGTCTGGAAGTGGAAATGGCGGCCCCCCATGGATGAGGGGGTGGTTGTCTGGCTTGTTGTGAGGCTCTGCTGGGGTGACTGCCAGGGCTAGAAACTGCCATGCATCCCAGGCGCCTCATGAGTGGCTGGCACAGTGAGAGCAAGTAGGAGCTCTGCCCCATGTCTGAGAGTCTCTGGTTCGGCATACCTGGGCCGGATTGAAAAAAAAGAAACTGCTGCAGGGTGGTGTTGATGATTCGGGCTGTGATAGTCTAACTGCTGGGTGGAGATGTGATGAGAGGGAAGTCCGGATGTGGAAAATGGTGGCCCCCATGGAGTAGGGGGCTCGTCTGGCTTGTTTTGAGTCTCTGCTGGAGTGGCAGGTCAAGGCTAGAACCCGCCATGCCTCCTGGGAGCCTCATGAGCGGCTGGGCACAGAGAGAACAAGGAGCAGCTCTGCCCCATGTCTGAGAGTCTCTTCTTCAGCATACCTGGGCGGATTGAAAAAAAAGTGCTGCAGGGTGGGTGTTGATGATCCCGGCTGTGATAGACTGGTCTGCTAGGTGGAGGTGTGACGAGAAAGAAGTCCGGATGTGGAAAACGGTGGCCCCCCATGGAGTCGGGGGGTCGTGTGGCTTGTTGAGAGGCTCTGCTGGGGTGGCAGGCCAGGGCTAGAACCTGCCATGCCTCCCGGCGCCTCATGAGCAACTGGGCACAGGGAGAGCAAGTAGGAGCTTTTATATTCATAGCAGCATTATTCACAATAGTCAGAATCTGGAAACAAACCAGGGTGCCCAAAAATTGATGACTGGATAAAGAAACTTCGGTACATCTACACAATGGAATACTATGGAACTGTTAGGAAAACGAAGTTATGAAATTTGCTTATAAATGGATGGACATGGAGAGGATCATGTTTGAGTGGAATTAGCCAGAAGGAGAGAGACAGATATAGAATGACTGCATTTGTTTGCATGACATAAATATATATATACTATATATATATTTATGTATATATATTTATATATATATACATATTTTATATATATACATATTATGTTACCAATATCCAAGGTCAGGCGAAATGTGGATCAGGAGGTCTTGCCAAAGTTGGAAACTACCACAAATGTCACAAATGTGTGGGATTAGAGGTTAGTAAGACAGACAAAGGAACAGTGGACCAAAATTGTCAAATGTCTATTACAATCCACAACATGTAAGAGAGGTAAAGAGAGAGAGAGAAAGACAGAAAATAAATGGAGAACCTGCCATGGAGGCAGGCTAGGGAGGGGGAGGGATATCGGGGGACATTGGTGCTGGGAGTTGGGCACTGGTGGAGGGATGGGTGCTGGAACTCTGTATGCCTGAAACCCAAATATGGACATTTTTGTAATTGTCAAAAATATATAAATAAATGTAAAAAAATAAAATAAAATAATATGAGATTCAATACATAAAAATAAACAATGACAGCTCAAAAAAAAAGAAAGAAACCATAGAAGTTCAAAAGATCACCAGAAATTATTTTTTAAGTTTCTTTATGCCACAACACAAGAGAACCTAGAAGAAATAGGTTCAAGGAAATAAGTTCCTTGAATCCTATAACCAACCAAGGCTGAACCAAGAAGATTTGGAATAGCTGAAAAGACTTATTATTATCAAAGAACTTGAAATGATAATCAAAAGTTTTGTTAAAAGCAAAAGTGTAGGTCCAGATGGATTTGTAGTGAATTCTTCTAACCCTTTAAAGAGGACATATTGACAGTCCCTTCCAAGTTTTTCCAAAAAAAATCAAGAAATAGTAATATATCCAAAAGTTTCTAAGAGTTACATATCGCCCCTATACCAAAAAAGAGATAGAGACATTGCTATAAAAATCACAGGCAGGTATCCCTAATGAAACTTGATACACATATCCTCAACAAAATATTAGCAAATAGAAGCCAACAACCCACCAAAACGATCATAATCGAGTAAAATTCATTCCAGGGATATAGGATGGTTTAGCATTCACTAGTTAATCAACATGATACTCCATATCTATAAAAAACAAAAACAAAACCATATGATCATATCAGTAGATACAGAATAAGCATTTGGTACAATCCAGCAACTGTTAATGACAAAAACTTTACACAAAAAGGGAGCTGAAGGAACTTTCCTCAATAGAGTCAAAGTCATCGAATACAAGCCTACTGTCAGCATTATTCTCAATGGGAAAAACAAGCCTTACCCCTATGTACTGGAACAAGACATAGTCGCATGCTCTTGCCAATTCTCTTCAGTGTAGTTCTGTAAACATTTGCGATAGCAATTAAGAAAGAAAAAAGATATTAAGGCATCCAGACAGGAAAGGAAGAAGGCATGACATGATGCTATACTTAGCGAACCCGAAAATCTCTACCTAAAAGATCCTGGGAACAATAAATCTGTATAGTATAATGTCAGGTTACAAAATTAATACCCAAAGTCTATGGCTTTCTTGTATTGTCATTATGAAAAGGAAGAGTGAGATATTTAACAATTCCTCTCACCATCAACACTCAGGAAATCTACTAGACATCAGCTAAACCAAGAACACAGAGAACATGTATAAAGAAAACTACAAAATGCTACTTCAAGTAGTCAAAGAGGACTTGAAGAATTGGAGACACATCTTCTGATTATTTGTGAGAATTTAACCTAAACATGAACATCTTTGTAATTGTATTATCTCAGGGTGGCATAATAAAATTTTAAAATATTGCAATACATCACAAAGAATTATACAAAGTCAATATGGTCTCTGTAAGACTACTCATGAGACGTTTCAAAGAAATTAATTAAACACTACTGAACATAGTATGGGCCCATACACAACCATTGAATACCTCCCTTATTCTTCCTAACAAAGAATAAGGGAGATATCATCTTCCCCAACTTCAAACTGTACTACAAAGTGGTAGTAATTAAAACAGTATAATGGAATATAAATGACTATCCTGAATGACTCCCTTAAATATATAATCACTTAATTTTTGGTATGGGAGCAATAAATATGAATTAAAGCCAAAAAAAGCCCCTTCAACAAGTGGTGATGGGAAACTGGACAGCTACATGCAAAAAAAAAAAAAAAGAACTCAGACCACTTTCTAACTCCATTCACAATAGTCAGATCAAAATGGATTAAAAAACTCAATTTCAGAACTGAATCCATAAGTTATATGAAGAAAATATAAGCAAAATCCTCCACAACATTGATACTAAAGGCACCTTCAAAGATGAAACACCACTGACCAAGCAAGTGGAAGCAATGATAATCAACTGGGACTACATTAAACTAACAAGTTTCTTCACTTCAAAAAAATGGTGACCAAGATATAAATTCAGCCCACATATTTGGAAAGAATATTTACCTAATCGCTCCGGTCCGGATGTTCCACATCCGGACTTCCTCTCGTCAGAACTCTACCCAGCAGACCAGCCTATCACAGCCCGGCTCATCGAGATCCACGCTGCAGCAGTCATTTTTTAAATCCGGCTAAAGTATGCTGATCCAGAGACTCACAGACATGGGGCAGAGCTGCTGCTGGCTCTCCCTATGCCCAGCTGCTCATGAGGCACCCAGGAGGGATGGCGGGTTCTAGCCCTGGTCAGCCACCCCAGCAGAGCCTTGCAACAAGCCAGACGACCCCCCACTCCATGAGGGCCTCCATTTTCCACATCCGGACATCCCTCTCGTCAGAACTCCACCCAGCAGACCAGCCTATCACAGCCCTGCTCGAGCTGCCGCAAGTGGCTGCATGGTTCATCAATAAATGCTGGATTTAGAGATGACTACAAGATTATGCTACCTGCACGGCAGAGCCTGGCAAAATACCCATGTTGTATTTTATATGCCAAATACCAGTAACAATTTTAGACCTCATTCCCATGACTTGATGGAATGGTTTGAGGCCCTTTATATTCCTGGAGCAAGCAGGTGCCCTTGGGTTCTACTAGCATGAGACAGGACATATGGAGATGTTACTGGTGCCCGCTCGAGCCAATTGATGATGAATGGGAAGACAGTGATACAGTGATTTACCTAATGCCCATCTGATAAGGAGTTAATCTCCTAAATACACCAATTACTGGTAGAAATGTATAAGAAATAATTAAAGCTAATAAAATGGGGATAAGAAATGAACAGAAATTTCCTCAAAGAAGAAATTCAAATGGCAAAAAGGCATATAAAATTGCTCTTCATCACTAATCATCAGGGAAATGCAAATCAAAACAATGAGATATCATAACACATCACAGAGATATCCAAAATAATAAAGACAGTGTTGGCATGGATCAGAGAGAAAGAGACTCTCACTCATTGTTGGTGGGAAATCCGACTGGTCCAGCCTTATTGAAAACCAATATGGACATTTCACCAAAACTAGAAATTGAGTCCCCATTTGACCCAGCAATATCACTTTTCGAATACATCCTTGGGACTCAAATACTGACAGCAGAAACACCATATGCAATTCTATGTACATTCAGCACTGTTCATTATATCCAGAATCTGGGAACAATTGGAGTGCCTCAGAAGAGAGTAGTAGATAAAGAAACAATGGTACATCTACAGAATAGAATACTATGCTACTGTTAGGGGAAAATAAATTTATAAAATTTGCATATAAATGGATAGACATGTAGAATATCATGCTGAGTAAAATAGTCAAAAGGAGAACAGATGGAGAATGACTGTTATTTGTGGAATAAAAATATAGTATGAGGCTGATATCCATGACCAGGCAAAACAAGGGCCATAAGATGTTGTGAATTTTTGATCTACCACAATTGTGTGTGGAGCAAAGTGTAGATAAGATAGAAGAGAGAGAAGTTTGCCAATAATGGTTGGAAATGGTAACACTAGATTATAGCTGAGTATTGAAATTAGGTAAAGGGATATACATGATAATCTTTCAGTTGCATGTATTGAGAAGTATAATGTTTAAAATAGAGAGAAGAGAAGAAGGAGGAGGAGGAGGAGGGAGGAGGAGAAGGAGAACAAGGAGAAAGAGAAGGAGAAGTTGGCAGAGGAGGAGGAGGAGAAGAAAGAGAAGAGAAGTGGGAGGAGAGTGAGAAGATGAAGATGATGATGAAGAAGGCAAACTTTACCCTCTGTATTATCACTCCAGTCTCTAATATAAACTTGTGAATATTCATGAGAAATCTCATTGAAAACTGATAAGATTCACTTTAATATTTAGCATCGTTTTAAGAAAAGTGAGAATAAGGAACTGAATTGCAGGTGAAAATTTTGTGTTGAATAATATGTCTGAAGAACCAGGGAGGTCAAGGATGAAGTATCACAAAAGGCAAGATATTCAAAGTCTGGCTTTTTAAGTTTACTATAACACACAGACTGGGAAGCTTACAGAAACACAAAAAGTGTATTCCTCTAAGTGTGAAACTTGGAAAATCTATGATTAAAGTAGAAGCATGGAGAAACCTGGTGCATTCTGTGTTTTCATTTATTCCTGGTTAATGGTCTTTACTCCTTGCTGCACCATTCCATGGTGGCAAGGTTAGGGAAAGCTGCAGACACCCTTATTTTGTAATTTAATTTAATTTTTATTTTTGCGATTTAGGTCAAACTCAGTTGTACTCAGGGCTCATTCCTTATTCCTTATTTCACACTTGGGGAAAATTCCTGGCATGCTTAGGGTAATATGTAGTATGTATAAAGTATTAAGCCTGGGTCCTCCTATTACCTATTTCCTCAGGTAATAGGCAGTATGTGGTAACAGGTATTAAGTCTGTGTCAGCCTTGTGCAAGGCAAGTACTCTGCCTTCTCTGCTCTCTCTCTAGCTCCTATAGTCTCTCTTATCTGACACTAATCTCATTAATGAGAATAATTCTATTCTATTTTATTTTTGGCTTTTTTAGATCATTTTTATTCTATATCTAATTAATTAATTTTGTTTTTTTAGGTACACCCAGTAGTTGTCAGGGCTTACTACATAATACTAACAACTTTGGTGACTACTGTTTCAATACACAATATTGAAGGGATAGGACACAAACATTCAGGGTTAGTACTATAGGAGCATCTTGATTCTGCAACTGGAATATACCATATATTACTCTAGTTCCCAGGACATGAGACCCAGTGTTAGGGCAGAGCATAAGGAATACTGGAAGCTATTTCATCTGCCTCACAAGGGCAGATGAAAAAATCACAGGGCAAATGAACTCACATTACTCTCTCCTACATCTAATCTAGGCCATGTGGGGAGACTCTTAGAAGTCACTGTGAAGAACATAGCCAGAAAATAGGGTGAAAAACACCACCAGGAGTGCAGAGCCAGGGATAACCCTTGAGCATTGCAGGGTGTGACCCAAAAACCAAAAAAAAAATGGGGCGGGGATTGTTTGAAACTTCAGGATCACATAGCCAACACGAAGTCACATCACAAGAAGACAACATAACAAGTGAAACTTCTAATTTCTATGGAGACTTGGAGGTTAATGACCTGCAAATATCAGAAGAAAAGCTTCTGTGACAGACCTAACTGGAACCACACAAGGAACGTGTTCTGCAAAACCTTGTACTGACTTAGCTAAATAATTAGGTTTTTTATATACCCAGCAGTACATAGGGCTCAATCCTAGCTCTGAACTCAGGGGCCACTCCTGACAGTGTTCAGGGGACCACACGGGTACCAGAGATCAATCCTAGTCATCCACATGCCAGGCAACTGCCCTGCCTTCTGCAATATCTTTCCAAATCCTTTTTATATGGTTTTATAAATCACCAGTTTTATATTTTTATGTGATACTCAGGGGGCAATGGTGACAATTATAGGACTGCTTGGGACTCTTGAAAGACTTTATGGCTTCAGAACTCCCATAATAAAATCTATTTTAGGATTTTAATAAGTGGTAAACCAACACAAGCATAGCACATTAGTTGTTGCTAGACGTATAGGTGAACTCAAAGTATATACGAGAATGACAATCATAGTCTTGGTTCTTAGGCCATTATCAACCTATAGAGCACATTACTTGATCACTCTCGATCACATGAATCCCATTATTCATCGATTTGCTCGAGCGGGCGCCAGTAACATTTCCATTGGACCCTATCACGTGCCAATGTAGCCCAATGGCATCTGGTTGATTCAGGAATATGAAGAGCCTCAAACCATTCCTTCAGGATCTTGACAAGAAAATCCGACCATCTTGTAGGTGGGCGGCCGCGTGATCTTTTGACATCCCGTGGGATCCAGTCGGTAATGGCTCTAGTCCAGCGGTTGTCTCCAAATCACATTACATGTCCAGCCCATTTAATATTCGATGCCTTGGCAAACGAGACAGCATCCCTGATTCTGGAATAGCGATGGAGGTCAGAACTCTGGATTCCTTCTCTCACTTGAGTGAGGCATGATATTCCAAGCATAGCTCTTTCGATTCCTCTTTGGGAGACAAGAATAGCATTCTCATCCTGCTTTCCTAGGGCCCAGGTCTCTGAGGCGTATGTTAATGCAGGGAGAACGGTGGAGTCAAAGAGATGTGCCAGGAGCCGGAGGTTCTTTGTCCTTTTAGCTATTTCTTCGATGCCTTTGAAGGTATTCCATGCTGCTCTCTCTTCCTCCTGCGCAGCTCAGGTTTTGGTCGTTCATCATGTTGATTTCTCGACCTAGGTACACATAACTGCTGCATTCACAGATGTTTGTTCCATTGAGAGTGAATGGGGACTCTGGAACTAGTTCATTCTTCATGAACATTGTTTTCTTTAGATTCAGCTGTAGACCTATTTTTCCACATTCTCGGTAAAAGTCAGCCAGCATTTGTGCCGCTTGGCTAATGTTTGGTGATATTAGAACAATGTCATCAGCGAAGCAGAGGTGGTGTAGTTGCCGACCATCTATATTCACTCCATTCCTTCCCATTCTAATTGTTGCATGATGTTCTCGAGGGTGGCGCTGAAGAGTTTTTGGTGAAATGGTATCACCCTGTCAAACCCCTCTTTTCACATTAATGATCACTTCTTTGTAGAATGGTGAGATCCTGGTGGTGAATCCATAATACAGCTCACGAAGTATCTTGATGTATTGGGTTTGAACACCCTGTTTGGCTAGGGCTTCGATGACTGCTTCAGTCTCCACAGAACGTGAGACAGAGCGGCATCTCGTACTCCCTACAAACCTTGATGAGCTTGGTTACTGTGTGGATATGGTCAATTGTGCTGAATCCTTTCTGGAAGCCTGCTTGCTCGCATGGTTGTCCTTCATCTAGTGTTCTGCTAATCCTGTTCAGGATGACTCGTGTAAACAGCTTGTAGATGACAGACAACAGGCAGATGGGGCGATAGTTGCCGATGTCATGAATGTCTCCCTTCTTGAACAGTAGAACTGTCCTTCTGGTTTTCCATTGGGAGGGCCCCTTGCATTGGGACAGGTCAGGTGTGAAGAGCCCGAGCTAGTGTATTGATAGGTACCGACGACAGATTCTTCAGGTGTTCGGGTCTGACTTTGTCTGGGCCTGGTGCTGTTCCCTTCTTTACTGACGAGATGGCATGTCAGATTTCAGAAGGGAGAACCTGTGGGGAATTACATATCCATCCTGTGGAATTTGGTATGTGGGCAGGTGGATGTGGCTATCAAAGAGATTTGAGTAGAAGTCCTGGATAATCTTCTCCATTGCCTTTCTGGAAGACGTGATATATCCATCAGGGTGTCGGAGGGCAGCCATCTTGGTCTTATAGTTGGCAAAGGACAGGCGGGCAGTGCGAATGCTTTTCCCGGCTTCTGCTGCATCTTCCAAGTATTTCTTCTGTCTTTGAGGCCTTTTTTTTTTCATTTTTTTAAAATTTTTTATTTTTTTATTTTTTTTTAAGTATTTTATTATACCACCGTGAGATATACAAATAAAAAGATATACAATTAAAAAAGTTCATATTTGGGTTTTGGTCATACAGTGTTTCAGCACCCGTCCCTCCACCAGTGCCCATCTCCCACCACCAACATCCCCGGTTCCCTCCCCCCTTCCCCCAGCCCTGCTCCATGGCAGGTTCTTTATTTCTTTCCCTTTCTCTCTCTTTCTCTTTTCCTTCCCCTCCAGACTATGGATTACAGAACATACATTAAAAGGTTGTCATGTGTATCCTTTTGCCTCTATTTAACGCTCAGTTCTAGGTTGGCATTAGTACCCTCGACAATTATTAGCACCCTGTTCCATTTTCTGTCTTACCTAAACTCTGACTCCCACACGTTTGTGATAATTTCCACCTTTGACAAGACCTCCTGATATATGTTTCACTTGACCTTGGATATTGGTATCATAATATGTACATATATATTTATGCCATGCAAATAAATGCAGTCATTCTGTATCTGTCTCTCTCCTTCTGGCTAATTTCGCTCAACATAATCTTCTCCATGTCCATCCATTTATAGGCAAATTTTATAACTTCATTTTTCCTAACAGCTGCATAGTATTCCATTGTGTAGATGTACCAAAGCTTCTTTATCCAGTCATCGATTTTCGGGCACTCTGGTTGCTTCCAGATTCTGGCTATTGTGAATAATGCTGCTATGAACATAAAAGTAGGGATGGTGTTTCCGCTGCGTATTTTTGGTTTCCCAGAGTAGATTCCCAGGAGTGGTATGGCTGGGTCAAATGGGAGTTCAATTTCTAGTCTTTGGAGGAAAGTCCATATTGTTTTCCAGAAAGGCTGTACCAGCCGGCATTCCCACTCAACAATGGATGAGTGTCCCCTTTTCCCCACATCCACGCCAGCACTTGTTGTTCTTGCTCTTTGAATATGTGCCAGTCTCTGTGGTGTAAAGTGGTATCTCATTGTTGTTTTGATTTGCATCTCTCTGATGATTAGTGATGATGAGCATTTTTTCATATGTTTTTTGGCCATTCGAATTTCTTCCTTGCTGAAGTTTCTGTTCATTTCTTCTCCCCATTTTTTGATGGGGTTGTTTGTTTTCTTCTTGTAAAGTTCTACCAGTGCCTGATATATCCTGGATATTAACCCCTTATCAGATGGGTATTGGGTGAATATTCTTTCCCATTCTGTGGACTGCTTTTGTATCTTAGTCACTGTTTCTTTTGAGGTGCAGAAGCTTTTTAGTTTCATGTAGTCCCATATGTTTATCTTTTCTTCTAGTTGCTTTGTTAGTGATGTTTCACCTTTGAAGATGCCTTTAGCTTCAATGTCGTGGAGGGTTTTTCCTATATTTTCTTCAATGTACTTTATGGATTCAAGTCTGATATTGAGATCTTTAATCCATTTTGATCTGATTTTTTGTGCATGGTGTTAGACACAGGTCCAAATTCATTTTTTTTACATGTCGCTGCCCAGTTTTCCCAACACCACTTGTTGAAGAGGCTTTCCTTACTCCATTTTAGACTCATTGCACCTTTATCAAAGATTAAATGATCATGTGTTTGAGGTTGGGTGTCAGGATACTCAATTCTATTCCATAGGTCCACAGGTCTGTTTTTATTCCAATACCATGCTGTTTTAATTACTACTGCCTTGTAGTACAGTTTGAAGTTGGGAAAGGTGATGCCTCCCATCTTCTTTTTCCCTGAGGATTGCTTTAGCTATCCTTGGGGGGTTTATTGTTCCATACAAATTTCAGGAGCGTTTGGTCAATTTCTTTGAAGAATGTCATGGGTATCCTCATAGGGACTGCATTGAATCTGTACAGAGCTCTAGGGAGTATTACCATTTTGACAATGTTGATTCTCCCCATCCATGAACAGGGAATGTGTTTCCATTTCCTTGTGTCCTCTTTTTATCTCTTGGAGCAGTGTCTTGTAGTTTTCTTTGTACAGGTCCTTTTACATACTTGGGTAAGTTGATTCCTAGGTATTTGATTTTCTGTGGCACAATTGTGAATGGAATTGTTTCCTTAATATCCCTTTCTTTCTCTTTCGTTATTTGTATATAGGAAAGCCACTGACTTTTGGGTGTTGATTTTGTATCCTGCCACTCTACTATATGCGCCTATTGTTTCTAGGAGTTTTTTGGTAGAGAGTTTAGGTTCTCTAGGTATAATATCATGTCATCTGCAAATAATGATAGCTTGACTTCTTCCTTGCCTATCTGGATGCCCTTGATGTCCTTTTCTTCCTCTGATTGCTATGGCAAGTACTTCCAGTACTATATTGAATAAAAGAGGTGAGAGGGGGCAACCTTGTCTTGTCCCTGATCTCAGGGGGGAAGGCTTTCAACTTTTCCCCATTTAGAATGATGCTCGCTGTGGGCTTTTGGTAGATGGCTGTAACTATCTTGAGGAAAGTCCCTTCAATTCCCATTTTCTGGAGCGGTTTTAATCATGAACGGGTGCTGGATCTTGTCAAATGCTTTTTTCCTGCGCTATTGAAAGGATCATATGGGGTTTTTATTTTTTCTTTTTATTGATATGATGTATTATGTTGATTGACTTGCGAATGTTGAACCATCCTTGCATTCCCGGGATGAATCCTACTTGGTCATGATGTATAATCTTCTTTTGATGAGTCTTTGGATTCTGTTTGCTAGTATTTTGTTGAAGATCTTAGCATCCGTGTTCATCAGGGATATTGGTCTGTAGTTTTCTTTCTTTGTGTTGTCTCTCCCTGCTTTGGGTATCAGGGGTGATATGTGCCTCTGTAGAAGCTGTTTGGGAGTGTTTCTGTTTCTTCTATTTCCTGGAAGAGCTTGAAAAGGACTGGCAGTAGGTCCTCCTTAAAGGTTTGGGAGAGTTCACTAGGGAATCCGTCTGACCTGGGCTTTTGTGTTTGGGCAGACTTTTAATTACTGTTTCTATTTCCTCGATGGTGATAGGGCTTATTCAGGTATTGGAGGTCTCTTTGTTTCAGCCGTGGGAGGTTATAGGACTTCAGGAATTGATCCATTTCTTCTAGATTCTCATGTTTCACGGCATACAGGCTCTCAAAGTAATCTCTGATGATCTTTTGGATTTCTGTGGTTTCTGTTGTGATGTCACCCTTTTTATTTCTGATTCTGTTTATTTGGGTTTTTTCTCTTCCCTGTCCTTACAAGTCTTGCCAATGGTTTGTCAATCTTGTTTATTTTTTCAAAAAACCAGCTCTTGGTTTCATTAATCTTTTTGGATTGTTTTTTTTTGGTTTCCAACTCATTGATTTCCTCTCTAAGTTTTATTATTTCCTTTTTTTCTGCCTGGGTTGGGCTCCTTTGGTTGGTCTTTTTCTTTCTAATGTCTTCAGCTGTGTAGTCAGGTTATTTATGTGGGCCCTTTCTTGTTTCCCTGATGAATGCTTGCAGAGCTATAAACTTCCCTCTTAACACGGCTTTTGCCGTGTCCCACAAGTTCTTATAATTGGTGATCTTCATTTTCATTTGTTTCCAGAAATCTTTGGATTTCCTGTTTGATTTCTTCTATGACCCATTTGTTGTTCAGCAGTGAGCTGTTCAGTTTCCAGGTGTTTGGTTTGACTCTGTTTCTGTGTACGGTTAACTTCCATTTTCAGTGCATCATGGTCTGAAAAGATAGCTGACACAATTTCTATTTTTTAATTTTATTGAGGTATGCTTTTGTGGCTCAGCATGTGGTCTATCTTGGAGAATGTTCCATGTGCACTAGAGAAAAATGTATTCAGCTTTTTTGGCATGAAAAGCCCTGTATATATCCACTAGCTCTCTTTCTTCCATTTCTTCCTTCAGGGCCAATATTTCCTTGGTGAGTTTCAGTCTTGTTGATCTATCCATCGCTGATAGAGCAGTGTTGAAGTCTCCAACTATTATTGTGCTACTGTTAATGTCTTCTTTGAGGTCTCTTAGCAGTTGTTTTATGTATTTTGCTGACCCCTCTTGGGTGCATATATGTTTAGTAGTGTAATTTCTTCCTGGTGTACATACCCCTTAATTAATAAGAAGTGGCCTTCGTTGTCCCTTCTAACCTTTTTCAGCCTGAAGTCTATATTATCTGATACTAATATGGCCACACCAGCCTTTTTGGAGGAGTTGTTTGCATGGAGAATGGTCTTCCAACCTTTGACTCTGAGTCTGTGTTTGTTCTGCTTATTCAGATGCGTTTCTTGTAGACAGCAGAATGTTGGGTTCAATTTTTTAATCCATTTTGTCACTCTGTGTCTCTTAATTGGTGCATTTAGACCATTGACATTGAGAGAGATTATTGTCATTGGATTTTGTGCCATCTTTCTGTTTGTGCTTGTTGTGCTTATGGGTTTGGTCGCATTACAGTAGACCCATCAGTCCTTCTTTTTAAAGTTGGTTTTGAGTCCATGAAGTTCCTGAGTTGTTGCTTATCCATGAAGCTGTGTATCTTTCCTTCATATCTGAATGTGAGCCTGGCAGGATAAAGAATTCTCGGTGAAGCCTGCAGTTCATTGAGCCTTTTCACAATATCCCACCATTGTTTCTGGGCACGGAGTGTT
>JAJIBD010027836.1:0-45268 GCA_021461705.1 Cryptotis parvus
ATATGCATCAGCTTTTCTTAAAAGTTGACAAAAATTTTTTAGAAAATCATTTCTATAATTATATTAAAACATGGCCAACATACTAAATACCACTAAAATATCCACTTCACAATAACAAATTTTATGTTCTGAGAATTTCACTTCAATTAAAAACTGGATTCAAATTTTACTGAATTCCTTGTTTTGCTTTTTTTTTTTAAGAAAAGAATCAGGCAACATGAATATACATTTGACTTTCATCAATATCAAAAACACCATAAATTTGGTATTAATGAATATCTTATTTGTCAATTTTTTGTGATTAGAACTTAGCTAGGCCAGTGCTCTAACCCTCATACTATGTGTGCACTCGTAATTATATAAAAACACGTGTTTATTATTAGTAAATCAGTAATCTTAAAATTGCACAATTATTTTATCTTCATATAAAAACAGTTTTTTGCATTTCATAAA
Organism: Cryptotis parvus; assembly: GCA_021461705.1. Classification (NCBI taxonomy): domain Eukaryota; kingdom Metazoa; phylum Chordata; class Mammalia; order Eulipotyphla; family Soricidae; genus Cryptotis; species Cryptotis parvus. Next base: position 454 of record JAJIBD010027836.1, read on the forward strand.
AATATGCAGTCATATAAAGCAAAGCTGAAAGATGATTTTGTTTATTAGAACTGGCAAAATTGAGCAAGTGATTTATACTTCCATTGTATAGTCACCTCTTATCTATTGAAATTTTACTCCCATATTTTAGGTCATATTATTACTATAACTAGACAATATTAAGTTAACCTTACAGCATAATTTTATACTTAGGTTTCATGCCCATGATTTATTTTTTCTAGGAACATACTGTGTTTATTATATCTATTGCTTCTGGTAGTTATAAAACCTTTGTAGTTATAAGACTTTGGTATATGTAACACTTTGCCCCTAGAAGGCTTAAAGAGAAAGTGTTCAGGCAAGACAAATAGAAGCTTGAAGTTTTTGTTTTCCTTTTTCTTTTAATTTAATAGAAGTGACCTTACTAACAGTTTTCTTTTTCAAACTGAATAAGAAAGATAGCAGAGACTTCTGCAATCTCTTTACAATAGAACAAAACAAAGCCCAGAAGAAATGGCTGTGCACATAAGCTAAGCTTGCAGCGCTGAGATGTTTATTAGATGGAGGGCTGAGGTTACATGACAAGCATCTTAAAACATGATTTGAAGTGAGGCTTAGTGAATTTTCCCTGCAAGATGATCCTGCTAATAGGAGGGCAGCATGGATCAAGGCTCTCTGACCACTGTGGGAGTTGGGATAGCAGAAAGAGAGCACCGGCTTAGCAGAAAGCATGGTATTCAAAGAGTGCCAACGGTGGCCTTAAAACCAGAAAGAGATGAACTCAGTAAGTCAGAGAGAACAAATCCTTCTAGGTCCTTTTTATCTAAGAAGAGGAAAAAAAGTAATATTCTGGAAATAATTCCTAGGAGCAACAGAGTCAAAATCAGAATAATACGGCCCCTTTAAAATGTATTTAACTTAGTAAAATAATGCATTTATCTTTTTTCTTGCCTCATGGCCGCTGTAGGCTTGATTAAAATATGAATAAAGTTCCCAACTATGACCTATATTTAAACATAAAAAGAAGTTACTTATTAAATATAAGTCTGTTATTTTATTATCTCAGGGACAGTATTTTATATAAACAAATATAAATATTTATATAAAATATAAATTGATTTGCACTTCAATGATAAATTTAAAAGAATAATTTAGGGAAAAGTATAGTCAAAATAATAATAATAATAATAATAATAATGACATTTGCAAAATTGTTCTTTCTAAAACTATAATCTTGGAAATAAAAAAATCTATAATTGATATTGTTGGATGACAAGCTTAGCTAGTTTGGGAGCTTTGCTGTTTTACCCACTCACAGCTTAATCTACTTACATGTTTAAGCTAAGGTTCATAGTAATGATGTCTCTTTCTATGTAAACACTGATAGAGGGTGTGTCAGTTACAGAAGTAACCTTGACTCTGAATAACTTCTGACTTATTATACATCTACTAAGACTTCTATGTTTTCTAGATTGGACACAGCTCCTCTTTCTACCCACTGCACCCAGCGTGGGACAGTTAGAATTTACCAGGGACTGCCACCCTGGCTACATTGAGACTATCTTTAAGATTATATGAAGGATTATTCTAATTTGCCCCTCATGCAGGTGAGTGTCACCCTTTCAGTACACAGAGAACAAGATACTCAGAATCACCCTGGTGCAGATAATAAATAAGAAGGACAGTGTGTCGTACCATCTAGATTACATGTAGCCCATGAAATTAAGATGTATTACTTTATACCAGCTCTCTCTCTTCCAGTGTTATACATAAGAGATAATCTCTGAAGAAAGGATTAGTCCTTGACATAATCCTTTGCTTATAACTGTAACAGAGTGTGGCACTACTTTCTACACTCTGCTTAGGGTTCTTTGTTGACAGGACTCTCCCTGTCAACAGTTAGGATTACGTTGGTGTATAAAAGGGGACTGACGTGAGGAACTCGCCCCTTTTTCTTGCTCCTTCTTTGGGTAGGACTCCCCTTGGATGAGATCCCTCTCTTTGGTGAGAGACTTGGGCTCTCTTGTATGGCATTAAGTTCTGACCAGAGCTAGAGTTCTTTCATTATATTGCATTTCAGTGTTAGAACTTTTTGTACTATTAAAAGCCTTTTTCGAACTGTGCTGGACTAGTGAGTTTTCACCCATTTCCCCAGGGCCTCAGAGGTAGAAGGGACCTTGTGTCCTGATGCTGTTGGGGACCACTGTGGCTCCCCTACAGATATAAAGATATCAAATATGTTACGCTATATTGTAAATCAGGTTACAATTTTATGTAAAATAATACATATCCTAGGTTAGCTTAAGTAGAGCTCATGCACCACAAATAAGACATTTTTAGGTAATATTAGTTGAAATGAAAGTATATTTTATAGGGTGTAATTTATTGCTTTCAAAATATATGGCACCACACTAAAAGCATTACTAAACTACTAATAAACCTCTCTACACAGTCAATTGAGCATTTATCCCCTTAAGTGCTTATTCCCTGTACTTTACTTTCTCTCCGGTAACCATAACTCTGTGGACTGGCCCTACAGGTTTGTACGTATTTGTTTGTCCCTTTCCTTGTTTTTCTATATACTAACAGGAGTGAGATCATCTTATATTTGTCTTCTTCTCCTTACTTCACTTAGCATCACCTAACATTATTATTTTCATTGTGGTTTACTGCCAGTCTGTTCCTGGGGAGAGTAATCAGAACTTCCAGGAACAAAACTACGGAATGATAGATTCTAACATATATTGTGATTAGTGAAAAATTACCTCTCTAATGCGGGAAAGAATGCTGATGATTCATAGAAAATTCAGGCACCAGGAGACAATATAAGCAAGAAAGATCACACTATAGTAACAGAATGACAAAAAACATGTTTTTCATAGGTAAGACAAATAAAATTAACCAACTATCCAGAGTCCAGAGTCTCTCAGACATGGGACAGAGCTGTTCCCTGCTCTCCTGTGCACAGCCGCTCATGAGGCAGTGTCGGGAGGTATGGCGGGTTCTAGCCCTGGCCCACCACCTCGGCAGAGCCCTCACAACAAGCCAGACCACCACCCCCACTCCACGGGCGCCGCCATTTTCCACATTTGGACTTCCCTCTCGTCAGAACTCCACCCATCAGACCAGCCCATCACAGCCCGGATCACCGACACCCACCCTGCAGCAGCTTTTTTCCTCAATCTGGCCCAGGTATGCTGGTCCAGAGTCTCTCACACATGGGGCGAGCTGTTCCTTGCTCTCCCTGTGCACAGCCGTTCATGAGGCAGTCGGGAGGCATGGCGGGTTCTAGCCCTGGCCCACCACCGGCAGAGCCCTCACAACAAGCCAGACCACCCCCTCACTCCACGGGAGCCACCATTTTCCACTTTTGGACTTCCTCTCGCCAGAACTCCACCCAGCAGACCAGCCCATCACAGCCCGGATCACGGACACCCACCCTGCAGCAGCTTTCCTCAATCTGGCCCAGGTATGCTGGTCCAGAGTCTCTCAGACATGGGGCAGAGCTGTTCCTTGCTCTCCCTGTGCACAGCCATTCATGAGGCAGTCGGGAGGCATGGCGGGTTCTAGCCCTGGCCCACCACCTTGGCAGAGCCCTCACAACAAGCCAGACCACCCCCCCCCCTCACTCCACGGGTGCCACCATTTTCCACATTTGGACTTCCCTCTCGTCAGAACTCCACCCAGCAGACCAGCCCACCACAGCCCGGCTCCCGCTGCCGCAAGCGGCCACGTGGTTCATCAATAAATGCTTTATTTGGAGGTATTTAAAAGAGTTTGCCTCCAGCTCGGCAAGCCTGGCAAGCTTCTCGTGTAGTATTTGATATGCCAAATTCCAGTAACAATTACATTAGGTCATTCCCATGACCTAATATAATGGTTTGAGGCTCTTTATGTTACTGTAGCAAGCCGATGCCCCTGGCTCTACTGGCATGTGACAGGACACATGGAGATATTACTGGTGCCCGCTCTAGCAAATAGATGATCAACGGGAAGATCGTGATCGTGATCCCATTGCAAAACAATTGATATTATGAATAAAAACAATAGAGCTGACTAAATAAGTAGAGTCAACCATTTCATTGACCAAAATATACGTTTTTAGCCACAATCCACCTGTGTTCACTGTTAAGACTGAGCTTGTCAGGTGATAATCAGATAAGAGTTGCTGCTCAACAACTTAATTAAAATGTGTTCAGATTAAAACAAATGCAAAATAGAATACAAACATAGTAACATATTTAGAAATTCTCAGCAGAAGTTTAGTTTCTGTTAAGTGAGAGGTTTAATGTTAAGAAAGATGTGATGAAAACTGAGAAACAAATGCAATTATGTGTGAGTAAAGCTCAAGGTATAAGAACTAATAAAAGAGAAAGTTGATAGTAAAGGAAGACAAACCTTGTAGTTCTTTTATGAGAAGAAAAGAAGTAGAAGAAAGAAGATGAAGATGTAGACAAAGATGAAGAAGAAGACGGAGGAGGAGGAGGAAGAGTAGAAGGAGGAGGACGAAGAGGAGGAGGAGGAGGAAGAGGAGGAGGAGGAGGAATAGGAGGAGGAGGAGGAAGAGGAGGAGGAGGAGGAGAAATAGGAGGAAGAGGAGGAAGAGGAGGAGGAGGAGAAATTGACAGGGCATACTAACAGACCAAGTACATACTTTGCATACAGTAAGCAAAGCTTGATTAAATTTAACCAACTTAAAGTTACCCTCAATTTTGCACCACCTTTAAAAAGAGACCAGGCTGTATACCTGAACTTGGGTGGATGTGGTAAAAAATGACAAAAGGGAAAAACAAAAGAGTAATATAGAATCTTTACACGTTTAAATCAGATGATTTAAATAATAGATGTAAATAAGATTGTGCTTCAGCAGACTTTTTATAGTTTGGGTAAAATGGCAGAGCAGAGATTCCAAATCACTGCAGCATAAGGCAGCATAAAACTAGGAAACAGAGTCAAAAAACAATACAATGTTTTTTGTAAAAAAAATGGTTTGTTCATTAGAACATACCAAGGGAGTGAAGTCAAAAATAGACAAAAAGGAAAATTAACAGGACAGGTTATGTTATGGATACTTGCATCTTTCTCTGTCCGCTGGCCGCAGATCCCCTAGATTATGTGAAGGCTACTTGCATTCATCAGAGACCGGGTGAGTGACGTCAAGTTGTTAGTACTCAGGCAGCAATATCAGGCCCTACGGAGTGAAGGTCTCTAATGGTCTCTAGGATTAGAAGACCCTCCTAAAGAAAAAGGGGGAATGACAGAGAGCAGCTACCCTTTCCCAACCAGGGCAGGCCTACTCATGGAAAGTTACCAATTTAGGGCCTGAGTGAACTGTTCATCTTGAAGTAACCTTTTCATCCTGCTATCTACAAAAGGCCCAGAACAAATTCCTGTTAAAGGTTATGAGATCCCCACCCAGAACCTGCTATCTGGCCTGAATTCCGTATGCATAGCCATTGCTGACCCATGATTCCACACGTGTGTCTAGCCGCACCAACTATAGAAAGAAGTATTAAGTATGATATGATTGGTAGGTGATGGTTACCTGGTACAAAGTGATTGGCTGCCTGTGTGCAGACCTTGATGTAATATTTTAAATCTATTGGATGGTTATGTAATGGCTTTTCTGTAGCAGGAATTATCTCTTAAAAGATCCTCCCTGGAAGGGCTCGGGCTTTTAGCTGCTGACTGCTTGTGGTCATGCTATGAGCCTGGGTATACTCGAATATTAATAAAAACTCTTGCTTTTGCATAGGACCCACCCGGTCTCTCAGAGTTTTCCTTGGTAGATGCGGCATTCCGAGGCTCCCAGTCAGTCACCCCATCGGATGGCCAACTCTTTCAAGGGGATCTGCGGCCAGCGGATGGAGGAAGATGCAAGAATCAGAGAAGTTTTAAAATGTTTTACTTAACACGGGTTCTGGCATACAAACCAGCAATAGGAAAACCCAAACTTAGGGTTCCCAGCTGGGCCCTGACCATGTGTAGGCCAAGATGGCTGCCACCACGTGTTAAGGCCCTGCACCTGCAAACAGGAGACAGCCAAGTGGTGCCAGTAGAAAGGGAGAAAAAGAGCCTGAGAGAGAGGAAGCAGGCTAGTTTTATATCCCTGCAACCCAGACCTCCCAGTCAGCAGAAAGCCATGAGGGTCAAATTCCCTCAGGTAATTTCTCCCAGGACTTCACCTAGGCCCTTTGAGGTGTTAATGTTGTCCAGTCAAAATCTACCTTGGAAATGCCTCTGCAGGGTAGAGAGGAGTTTTTGAGATGAACTGTATCTCAGAATACAAAGGCATGCATCTATACCAAGGAATACTCTATACCAAGTTAAATAATTCTCCAAGCCTTCACAAAAGTCTTGTCTTTCTACTTCACGGTTGTTCTGTACATTAGCTTTGTGTTATCAGAGAGCCATGCTTGCTTGCTGGAGGCAAACAGCATTTCTCTCTGGTCTAATTACTTAGAGATCCAAAGTGGCCAGACAAATATACCGGTAAGATATAGCTAATCCCATGATGATTGTGGCAGCATGAGAGAATATTTATACCAGCCAGTATATAGAATGCATGGTCAGGTAAACTGCCACATTCAGACTGTCCTCCTCCTGTCTACAAGGTGACCTGCAGGGAGGCAACTCCAGGCTCTGGGCAGGTGTACTGCAATAGTGATTTGCACAAGAAGAATCTACTTAGCATGAGGCCTTGATCTTAAGGCAATGCAAATGACTTTAAGCTGCAAAGACCTAGAGCCACTTATGGCAGCATTAGGCAACAACTTGGATCAGAAGCTCCTTCCTGGATTTATCACCCTAAAGTGCAGATAGTAACTGTACCCCCCATTGCTGCTACAACTCCTTTGAAGAATGCTTTGCTTTCTTTTGTAAAACATCAGCTCCTGGGGCCTGAGGAATAGCCCAGCGGGTAGGGCGTTTGCCTTGCACGCTGCTGGCCTGTGCCGGCCCGGGTTCGATCCCTGGCATCCCATATGGTCCCCCCGAGTACCGCCAGGAGTAATTCCTGAGTGCAGAGTCAGGAGTAACCCCTGAGCATCCGGGTGTGACCCAAAAAGCAAAAAAATAATAATAATAATAATAAATAAAAAAATAAATAAAATATCAGCTCCTAAACTACCGAGACTGCAGGTGTTCCTTGGTTCTGTGTAAACCCTTCTCCAGAAATCGGTGGGACACTGAGGGTAGGGTCACCATTTTATTTTCTTTACTTTTGTGGTTGCAGACCTTGGACTCTGCTCAGCTATGATCTTCCTGGTTGCTTTTGTTTCCCCGCCACTGTGGATTATTTTCCATGTACATAAGATGGTTGCAAAAACATCACTCACCATCCACTTGGAGAATCACTGGGTAGGACTAAGTGATAAAATATCACATGAAAATTAATATACATGCAAGTGATTTATTCATTACTGTCTTCTGAAAAGAAGCCAGATGGCCCACCCCCACTCCACCGGGCCGCAATTTTCCACATCCGGACTTCCTTCTCGTCAGAATTCCACCCAGCGACAGCCTGTCACAGCCCGACTCCCGCGGCACTTGCGCCCGCGCGGTTCATCTATAAATGCTATATTTAGAGGTGACTACAAGGGTTATGCCACCTGCATGGCAAGCCTGGCAAGCTGCCCTGTTTTATTTGATATGCCAAATACCAGTAACAATTATATTAGTTCATTCTCATGACCTAATATATTGTTTTGAGGCTCTTTATGTTCCTGGAGCGAATAGATGCCCTTGGGCTCTACTAGCATGAGACAGGACATATGGAGATATCACTGGTGCCCGCTCTAGCAAATAGATGATCTATGGGAGGATAGTGATAGTGATAGTGAACATGACATGCTTTTTGTTTTAATTAGTCCATTAATTAGATGGTGGTACAACTCAGAGAAATGTGGCATATGGAAGTAATACCAGTTTCCTTTTGAGTCATTTTGGGGTTTCAGTGTTTGGGATTCATGCAGAAATAAGTGACCTAAAATTTCAGTGCCATAAGGTTGTACTAAATTGTCGATGGTGTCAGGGAGCCACTGGGGTCCCTAACGATATCATTTAGGGACCTCCAAGGCCCCCAGAGAATAGATAAAAAGTCAGTTCTGAAAAGGCTTTTGATAGTACAAAAGTTCTACCACCACAATCCAATATAATGGAAGACCTAAGCTAAGGTCAGAACTTAGGCCATACACAAGGGTTCTAGTCTCCCACCAAAGAGAGAGTCCTACCAAAGAGGGTCCTACCAGAAAGGAGTCCCACCAAAGAGAAGATCAAACCACAAAGAGAGCCCTCCCATAAAAGAGGAAGAGTACCTCAAGTCAGTCCCATTATATACACAAAAGTAATCCTAACTTTAGGGAGGGTCCTGTCAGCAAAGAACCCTAAACAGTTTCTAGATAGTAGAAGAGTGTAGAAGGGTGGCGCCACACTCTACTACATGTCTAAACAAATGATTAGGCCCAGGACTAATCCCTTCTTCTGAGCTTATCTCTTATGTAAAACACTGGAGAGAGGGCGGGGGCTTGGTATAAGTAACACATCTTAAATTCATGGACTTAATGTAATCTAGATGGTACCCACAAGGTCCTTCTTATTTATTATCTGCACCAGGGTGATTTTGAGTATCTTGTTCTCTGTATACTGAAAAAATCACACTTACCTGCTTGAGAGCAAACTAGTATGATCTTTCCTAAAAATCTTTTTTTAAGTATTTTATTATACCACTGTGAGATATAGAATTACAAAGATATACAATTAAAAAGTTCATATTTGGGTTTTGGTCATAGAGTGTTCCAGCACCCATCCCTCCACCAGTGCCCATCTCCCACCACCAACTACCCGCTTCCCTCCCCCTCCCCCAGCCAGCCTCCATGGCAGGTTCTTTATTTCTTTCCCTTTCTTTCTCTCTTTCTCTTTAACTTCCCTTCCAGATTATGGATTACAGAACATACATTAAAGGGTTGTCATGTGTGTCTTTTTGCCTGTATTTAGTGCTCAGTTCTAGGTTGGTATTAGTACCCTCGATAATTGTTAGCACACTGTTACATTTTCTGTCTTACTATAATCTTAAAAGATAGTCTCAACGTAGCCAGGATGCTAGTCTCCTGGTAAATTCTAATTGCCCTATGATGGGTCAGTGGGTATAAAAAGAGCTGTGTCCAATGTAGATAACATAGAAGTCTTAGCAGATGTATAATAAGTCAGAAGTTACTCATTCAGATTAAAGGTGGCTTCTATAACTGCCATACCCTTGATCAGTGTTTACATAGAAGATGACTTGATCCCCTTGATCACTTGAACCCCGTGATTCATTAATTTGCTCGAGCGGGCGCCAGTAACATTTCCATTGGGCCCTATCACTTGCAAATGTAGCCCAATAGCATCTGTTGATTCAGGAATATGAAGACCCTCACACCGTTCCTTCAGGGTCTTGACAAGGAAGTCTGACCATCTTGTAGGTGGGCGACCACATGATCTTTTGACATCCCGTGGGATCCAGTCTGTAACGGCTCTAATCCAGTAGTTGTCTCCAAATCGCATTACATGCCCAGCCCATCTGATTTTCGATGCATTGGCAAACGAGACAGCGCCCATGACTCCGGAATAGCGATGGAGGTCAGAACTCCGGATTCCTTCTCTCACTTGAGTGAGGCGTGATATTCCAAGCATAGCTCTTTCGATTCCTCTCTGGGAGACCCAGAATAGCATTCTCACCCTAGGGCCCAGGTCTCTGAGGCATATGTTAATGCAGGGAGAACGGTGGAGTCGAAGAGATGTGCCCGGAGCCGGAGGTTCTAGTCATTTTAGCTATTTCTTTGAATAGAAATGCTTTTGAAAAGCGTTCCACGCCGCTCTCTTCCTACTGCTCAGCTCAGGTTTTAGGTCGTTCATCATGTTGACTTCTCGACCTAGGTTCACATAACTGCTGCATTCAGAGATGTTTGTTCCATTGAGAGTGAATGGGGCCTCAGGAACTAGTTCATTTTTCATGAGCACAGTTTTCTTCAGATTCAGTTTTAAACCTATCTTTCCACATTCTCGGTCAAAGTCAGCCAGCATTTGTGCTGCCTGGCTAATGTTTGGTGTTATTAGAACAATGTCATCAGTGAAGCGGAGGTGGTGTAGTTGCCGACCATCTATCTTAACTCCCACTCCTTCCCATTCTAATTGCCACATGATGTTCTCGAGGGTGGCGCTGAAGAGTTTTGGTGAAATGGTATCACCCTGTCAAATCCCTCTTTTGACATCAATAATCACTTCTTTGTAAAATGGTCAGATCCTGGTGGTGAGTCCATAATACAGCTCATGAAGGATCTTGATGTATTGGATTTGAACACCCTGTTTGACTAGGGCTTCGATGACTGCTTCAGTCTCCAAAGAATCAAAGGCTTTCTGTAAATCAATGAATGTGAGACAGAGCGGCATCTTGTACTCCCTACAAACCTCAATGAGCTTGGTTACTGTGTGGATATGGTCGATTGTGCTGAATCCTTTCCTGAAGCCAGCTTGCTCGCATGCTTGTCCTTCATCTAGTGTTCTGCCAATCCTGTTCAGGATGACTCATGTAAACAGCTTGTAGATGACAAACAACAGGCAGATGAGGCAATAGTTGCCGATGGCAAGAATGTCTCCCTCCTTGAACAGTAGAACTGTCCTGCTGGTTTTCCATTGGGAGGGCACCTTGCATTCAGACAGGGAGCGTGTGAAGAGCCGAGCTAGTGTATTGATGAGTACCAATGGCAGATTCTTCAGGTGTTCAGGTCTGACTTTGTCTGGGCCTGGTGCTGTTCCCGTTCTTTACCGACGAGATGGCATGTCGGATTTCAGAAGGCAGAACGTTGGGAATGACATATCCATCCTGTGGAATTTGGTATGTGGGCAGGTGGATGTGGCTATCAAAGAGATTTGAGTAGAAGTCCTGGATAATCTTCTCCATTGCCTTTTTGAAAGATATGATAGATCCATCCAGATGTTGGAGGACAGCCATCTTGGTCTTATAGTTGGCGAAGGACAGGCGGGCTTTGCGAATGCTTTTCCCAGATTCTGCTGCATCTTCCAGTATTTTTTGCTCTTCTGTCTTTGAGGTCTTATTTTATAGCTTCTCTGTACCGTTTAGCAAGCTCCGGACATTAGCATTTGGTCTCCGGAGGCTCGCGCCTTGCCACGTTGGCGAATGAGCTTGAGAGTTTCTGAAGACAGGCTTCCTTTTGTGTCCTTTTGTGATTGAGGATCTGATGGTTCAAGCACAAAAGATCAAGTACGACATCATTGGTCTGACTGAGAAGAGGAAGCATCAGTCTCATCATGCTGTATTCGACACTGGAGAAGTATTTTTCCTTGATAAATGGACAAAAGAGGCGTCGGTGGTGTTGGAGTCTTTGTCAACACGAACATTGCCATCAACATTGATTCATTTGAATGCCTAACAAACCGGATAGGATGATTGCACTTGAAGAGATGTGGCCCACTGCCAGCAATTTCTATCTTCATTGTCTACGCACCAACATCCACATACAAAAGAGATGAAATTGATACATTCTACATGGATCTGGAGGAGTTCTATAAAAAAATATCGCACCTTCTACAAGATCATAGTCGATGATTTTGATGCCAATATAGGACTTAGAAGATTGGCTGAAGAACTCCACATCGGGACCCATAGCCTAGAATGGAACACACAGGGTGAGAGACTATCTGAGTTCATCATGTCCACCAAGACCATTCATGGGAACTCACAGTTCCAGAAGGCTGAAGCGAAACGTTGGACATGGGAATCTCCTGGTGGACAGTTCCACAATGAAATTGACCACATCATCTTCAATCAACGGTTTTGTCTGACCAGTGTTGCTGTCGTCCCCAAATTCCAAACAGGATCAGACCACTGTCTTCTTCGTGCAAAATTCTACTTCCCGCAACGTGGAGAAAAGGCTGCAAAGTTTAAGAAGAGAACTCCCAGAACGACCACCAACTGGGAACTCTTTGGCACCATTGCAGCAACATGGGAAGATACCACCATTGACGACATCGATGAAGAATACAACCAACTGGTTCAGCATCTCCATACAAAGAAGAGAGATGTCATTAATATGAACCCTGACTTAAGAACATGTAAATAAATTAAGCTGTGAGTGGATAAAAGAGCAAAGCTCCCAGGCTAGCTAGGCTTGTCATCCAACAAATTCTTTGAAGAAAAGTTTTACTGCCTCTTGGTGTAACCGTGCCCATTAAGGTGAGTACTGTTCTCAAAGATCCAGATGCTGTTATTTATTCCAGAATGATCCATTAGTTAATCAAATGTTTCTTAGAGAGAGGATCAGAGACTGTAATTATCTTTATGAGAGATACAATTTTTGGAGCACCATGATTATTGTGTGTTGCTGCACAGGATTTTAGAAGAAATATGTTTTACTGACATCCCAAGGTAATTCTTATAAAAAAACTTCTAAGAAATTTTTTAAATATACATCTTGTCTTATTTTTCAATATGTACTCCTGCATAAGTCTCAGCAGTTTATAAGAAAAGGCTATGATCAATTACTGTCAAGCTCAGTGACATATGCTCCCTGTTTTAAAATCCTCAAAGTAGAACTATATACAAGTCTAGCCATATGTTTAAAAGTCAATACTTTGACCTTTCAGTGGTTTCACTGTGGGTGCCCAGTACTTGCTACTCTTAGTGGATTGCAGTTAGCCCAATGGATTTAGGCCCTCAAATCTATATTGAATTAACAGATTTTCTCATGCATTCACCTAAATTCAACTTTCAAGTGTTTTATTCCAGTGCACTTGATTTAAGGCAAGTCCAGTGGCGCTATTATTAAAATTGAGAATCCAGATGAAAGCAGAGAATTTTAATCATCTTTCTTTTGGCAAGAGATTTTTAGTTTACTGTACAAAATTATGTACTTCCTTTCAAGGCTCAGTTTGTATTTTATTGAGCAAAATACTATGAACCACTTAGTAATCCCTAGAACATTTAGAAAACTATTTATTTCGGCTTAGTATCATAATCATCAGATCAAATATCATTGACCAGTTAGAGCAACACTCAATTTAACCAGAGAAGTGGCCACACTTAACTTCAATAATCAAAGTCTAGGTCCTATAGTTACTGGTCTTCTGCTGGGATCTGACACAGGGGGACTAGGGGTAATTCTTGTATATTTTCAACTGCTAAATAGGATAAGTTTCAATGCAAGAGCTCAAAAATGTGGTGCTTTTAGGACACTGCTGAGAGTCTGGTGCTTTCACAGTGCAGTTGAGTTACTCTGAGCTGCTCAGGGTCTCCCATGTCTGCAGCTGGTTATCAGTCGGTCATAAAGTATCGGAGATAAATAGGATAGGCTTCATGCAGGACCTGAGCTTTAATGAGCACGCCAGGACTTCCAGTAGTCATTCCTATGTAAATGAGTACAGGATATACAACTATGTATTTAAGACAATAAACTCAAGACTGATGCAAGAACACAAGTATAATAAAACTGCCTCTGGTTGAACTAGGATCAGCCCTCCTTCACTCTTTGATAGGATAAGTTAATGGAATTCTCTCCAGCTCAGTTTCTTTATTTCTAAAATTGAGACATCCGCAATACTCAGAGAGTTAACATAAAATTAGATATACAAGTTGAAAATTCTTGAAATTAAAACTGGCATATATAAAGCACTGAATCATTGGCCATGATCAACGCTGTTATTATTATGGCATGGCTGGTCACTTGTCTTGGCTGTGGAGGCAGCAGCTCTGACCGCATATGAATCCCTTGTGTCATGTATGATCCCTTGGGCCCTACCAGGAGTCATTCATGAACACAGAGCTAGGAAGTGTCCTCGAGTATTTCTGGGTGTGGCTCACACTCCCTAAACAAGTTTCCAAGTATCCAATCTTCTAAAGGATGGAATGCATTGTAGTTGTACATCATAAGGATACATAACTTTACTTTTTAAGTATTAAAGTATTATTACTAGTGGTAAATTTATGAGCTTTGAGAAATTTATTATTTAGCACATTATTCACTTTTTTAATACTTCACCTCTGTGCAAGGAATAGCTGCTGGTGAAGCGAAATGTGTTTCTTGAATAAGTGAATTTCAGTGAAGATGAAGTGCCTCGTTATTCTGCTATATATTAAAGTATAAGCGATTCCTAGAAGGAATCTCTTGTACTAGTGGACAGATCAGTTATCATCTGAGGAGACCCTGAACTGTCAGGTATAATTTGGTTTAAGAAGAATTTTTCTCCCTTTCAAAATCAGATATAGGACTTCTAGTCTGAAGTGCTTATATGGCAATCAGGGAAAGAGCAGGGGGCCCTCAAAGAGTAACTGCTGAGAAACCAACTCTCTCAGAATTGATAAAACTTATCTAAAAGCTGGGTGAAATTTAAACTCAAACAATAAATTACAGTTACAGAATGTTGAGTCATAAATGAAGTGCTGGGTAGACATCATAAACTACCCAGTCATTCTCATCCCTAATAACATTAAAGTTTGGCATCAGAGGAAGAATCTTAGGTAATTTAACTTCAATCTGGAAAATCACTGGTCAATCAAGGCAGCACATAAATGCCCATCCATCATTCAGTGACAGTAAATCCAACTATAAAGAGGGACAAATATTTTATATATAGAAACTAGTCACTCAAAATGAATATTGGTATTATAGGTAAAAGCCTTAATTTCAGAGACACTATTATATTGAGCAAATGCATACTTCTTTTATGTATTTCAATTCATATATGATTAGAAAATTTCTCAATGTAGGTGTTTTTAATATAGGTGTATATACACATATATATGTGATATATATGTATATTATGTAGGTATATATACTTGTGTGCTATTCAACATTTCAATGTAGGTATATTATTTAGAAAAGATATAACTTTACCCAACAATAAGTGACTAATTTTGTAAATATTTACTAGCTGTTAATATTTGCAGTTTTCACTTATATGAATCTCAACAAAGTTTGAGGAAAACCTCTAACTCTAACAGCAAGAAAATCTAATACTCTATATTTTGTTAAGGAATTTGCTTAGATTTTCAAATAGATGAAAACAAAAGTAAATTGAATTTGAGGTAATTAATTCTAATTACCATAATTCTAATAATATGTTTGATATTTTATTCTATATGTAAGTTAAAATCCTAGACAATGTAAGAAAGGCTAGGCCTAGAAATAATGAAAGTAGTATGTGGTTTTATAGAACTTACCGAAGACTCTCAGTATATAGTTCACTACATCACAAAAATACCAAGCTGTATGCATATTTAAAAAGATATCTTAAAGTATACAATATTGAAAACATCATTTCAGCAACCTGAACGGTATATTTTGACAGGGTCTTCAGTGATAACCTGGTGGAAAGTGATTTCTAAAATGCTTGGAAATCGGAAGCTGAAAGAGAGAACCATAGAAGAGGAGTAAATACTTCCCAAACCAGAACCCTGCAAAGACAAAGGTATTACAGAGCAGAGGTCATAGTTTGTTTTAAAAGCGATAGAGGGAAAACTAGTTAAATTTTCATCCAAATATTTCTCATTGGAATTAGATATAAAAGGTATAAAATTTGATATTTATTTCATGAAAGTGGCATGCATAGCACAATATTTTTATAAAACTTCTCTGCAAATAGCCATAGTAGACATATTACAATGGGTATTATGTTTTCATTGCAATAGCTGAACCAGTTTTGATACTAGCACTACGTAGACTCCGTGAAAATGACCAGGAGTGAATCCCGAGCACAGTCAAGCATAAGCTAAGAAATCTTACAGATGGGGAGTAAGGAGAATTAGATGGAAAGAGGATATGTCTCAATTTATCAAGAAATTACAGCATTGAAACAACATTTTGTCAACTCTGAAAGTTAGGGAATTAATGAAAAGAGGGAAAAAATTAACAAATGGATGCATGTCAACTACAAATAGAAACTAAGGTTACAGATCTTATAAAATTGGCAGTGAATTTTAAAAAAGCAAAATCCAGTCAATATCATATCACATGGATCTCATCATTACCAGAGAGGACCTAATAGTAATCAATATTATAATTCATAATATTATCATATCACTGTATCACTGTCTTCCCATTCATCATCGATTTACTTGAGCGGGCACCAGTAACATCTCCATATGACCTGTCTCATGCAAGTAGAGCCCAAGGGCACCTGCTTGCTCCAGGAACATAAAGAGCCTCAAACCATTCCATCAGGTCATGGGAATGAGGTCTAAAATTGTTATCATATATGACATGCATATATCAAGCATAACCTGTGCTTGAAGAGAAATTATAAATTAAATCAATCAAAAGCAAGCAGAATTTATAGCACATACAGGCATTGGATTATAAGTAAGTCTTGATAGTGATAACATTAATAAAAAATTAGAAAGTTAATTGTCACCCACTTTAGAGTACTAGAATAAAATAGTCTAACAAAGTAATACAGACCAATCACCATATTTCAATATTTAGTATTCTTATTTTATTATATTCCATCAAGTAATATATTCACAAGAGTGGAGTAGAGTACCTGGATGTCTTAGGTAGGAAGGAGAAAGTGGTGACATTATCCTGATCACAATAATTATGCAAGATGAGTAAAAGAGGTATGACATTATTTCTTGGATAAAACAATGGAAAATATGGAAGTTAATATAAGAACATGAACAATTAATCAAATGAGAAGTAAGCAATACAATTAAAAGGCTGATTCTTGCCAAGAACGAATTTGTTCCTTAGAGATTTCTGAAATATATTTAGACAATTATCTGAAATATCACCAAGTATGCACAAATAAAGCTTTTCCTTTTTCTATTGCATAAATAAACATTAATCACTTAACCATATCATTAATTTATTTTGCCAAAATTATTCATTGAACATCTGCTAATGGGACTATTCTAAGTACTTTGATTAAAAGACAAGTGAGTCATAAAATTTTGCCTTAAGAAATTTATAATTTTCTAGAAATATTATGACTTAGTTAAGTTAAAATATAAAAATTACATGAAGAAAGAATTTTATTTCTATGAAAATAAACTGACACAGTCTTAACATTTTAGTTCCCTGGAGAGAAAATAGATTGTTAAGCATATTTTAAAAAAACTGTCAAGGTGTTCATTCTAATTCCTTATCTTGATTCCCAGATAGAACATAAACAGTACTTCAGGGAGATCCGACAAGCTCCATTACCAGACCCTAACTTGCGCACCATGAGGGTAAGTAGAACAAATGTATAGACCTTGGACAACTCTCTAGGAAACGTTCATTTTCTAAATACTGATGTCTCTTAATATGTATGCTGCATGGGAGATGTATTTAGTTCAAATCACCTGCATAGTTGTCCTGGGAATCTCAAAACAAAGAGTAATTTTTAAATGCAGTGAAGTTTATTCAGCATGAAGGCATGATACATGGCAGGATTTGAATTCAGAGAGGTTTCATGGATAAAATGGTCTTGATGCATTATTTCTGATAAAGGATTAATCTGAGAAGCCTACATAGAAGAGGTACAAAGAAATTACTAGTGCCAAGGAAAGCTGCTTGTAATAAAATATAAGTTATTGTGTTACAGTTTCAACCAGGCTAGCAAGCTGGGTTTTGAAAAGGATTCAGTACAATCAACCATATCTACATGGTAATCAAGCTCATTGAGGTTTGTGGGGAGTTCAAGATGCCGCTCTGTCTCACATTCATTGATTTAAAGAAAGCCTTTGATTCTTTTGAGACTGAAGTGGTCATCTAAGCCCTAGTCAAGCCAAACAGGGTATTCAAACTCAATACATCAAAATAATTCATGAGCTGTATTACGGATTCACAACCAGTATCTCGCGATTCTACAAGAAAGTGATCACTGATGTCAAAAGAAGGGTTCATCTATGTGATACCATTTCACTAAACTCTTCAACACCACCCTTGAGAATATCATGCAACAATTAGAATAGGAAGGAATGGGAGTGAAGATTGATGGTCGGCAACTACACCACCTCCGCTTCGCTGATGATGTCATTCTAATAAGACCAAATATTAGCCAGGTGGCACAAACGCTGACTGACTTTGACCGTGAATGTGGAAAGGTGAATTTACACAAAAACTGAATCTCAACAAAACAATGTTCATGAAAAACGAACTAGTTCCAGAGGCCCCATTCACTCTCAATGGAACAAACATCTCTGAATGCAGCAGTTATGTGTATCTAGGTCGAGAAGTCAACATGATGAACGTCCTAGCACCTGAGCTGTGCAGGAGGAAAAGAGTGGGGCAGAATGCCTTGAAGAGCATCAAAGAAATAGCTAAAAAAGACAAAGAACCTGAAGCTCCAGGCACGTCTCTTCAGCTTCATTCAACCGTTCTTCCTGTATGAGCATACACCTCAGAGACCTGGGCCCTACTAAAGCAGGATGAGGATGTTATTCAGGTCTCCCAAAAGGAATTGAAAGAGCTGTGCTTGGACTATCACGCCTCACTCAAGTGAGAGAAGGAATCGGAGTTCCAACCTCCGTGCGATCAAGAATCAGGGACGCTGTCTCATTTGTCAAGGTGTCGAAAATCAGATGGGTTGGATATGTAAAGCGACTTGGAAACTGGACTTGAGTCGTTACCGACTGAATCCCAAGGGGTGTCAAAATATCACGTGACTGCCCACCTACAAGATGGTCAGACTTCTTCGTTAAGACCCTGAACAAATGTTTTGAGGCTCTTTATATTTCTGGAGCAAGCTGATGCCATTGGGCTACACTGGCACGAATAGGGACAAGTGGAATCATTACTGGCACCTGCTTGAGCAAATCAATGAATAACAGGATGTCAAATAATCAAGTGATCAATTTACAGTTTCAAGGAACCACATTCTACTGAACACCTAAGTGAGCTTGGAAAATAATTTTTTCCCAGAGTACCTCCCACCATGCAGGAGAGTAAACACATTAAATATTTTTGTCCTAGAAAATAACTAAACGGGAGAACAAGGCAGCCAGGACTTTGAAGGGACAAAAGAGTGAAATGGTTCATTTGTATAATTTTTAAGTTAAAACAGGTTTTATTAAGGAGGTTTTTGGAAAGAAAAGGAGGAGGAAAAGTAAGAGAGAGAGTACACTTCTCAATAGGGGAGATCGCGGGCAACACAAGTGCTCAGGCATCACATGTGCTTGGCCACGTGGGCTCAGGCAGCATGTGTGTCCATGTAGCATGTGCCTCATTTGTATTTTAAATGCTAAGAGACAAGGAACAATAACTTTTTAATAAAAATATAATAAAAATACATGGAGTCTATTGGATTGACACATTTGGCCTCCATCTAGCAGGGATCAGTCACAGAGAATGAGAAACACCTTTACGGAGTCAAACATTCACAAGTACTGTCCGCACATTAGAGCCCCTGAGCAACCATGAGAGAGCACAGAAACTGGCCATTTTGCTTCAATATAAGATCAATCCTCCAGTCTAGTTCCCAGTATAGCAGTTGTTTAAATTGTCACTGTATCATTTGTCTTCCCATTGTTCATCTATTTGCTCGAGTGGGCACCAGTAACATCTCCATAAGTCCTGTCACAAGCAAGTGTAGCCCAATGGCATCTGCTTGCTCCAGGGACAGGAAGAATCTCTGTTTAAATCTAATCTCTGCTTAAATCTAATCTAATATCTATTTAAGTTAACAGAGACATAAAGAAGTTAATATGCACATATTCAATGGGTGCATTAAGAGTAGAGATTAGAGAACCAGAGCGATAGTCCAGCGGGTAGGGCGTTTGCTTTGCAAGCAGCCGACCTGGGTGTGATCCCCAGCATCCCATATGGTCCCCTGAGCACCGCCAGGAGTAATTCCTGAGTGCAAAGCCAGTAATAACCCCTGAGCATTGCCAGGTGTGATCCAAAAAGCAAAAAAAAAAAAAGTAGAGACTAGAAATATTTCACAAAACAATCAGCAGGCACCCATAAAGTTTAAAATTGTGAATGCATTCTGTTCTATTTTTGCCTGTATTCCCCTATATCTCTAGAAGACTTCAGGTATTTTATTCTATTCTTCTGAAGTGCATTTTTGCTGCATGTTTGTATCCTAAGACCTAAGTTGGTTTGCCAAGTGGACTCTCCTGAGCTTTGGTTATGATTTTGTAAGGGAGATGATCTTATATATGTATATATACATAGATAGTGTAACTATAACTATCAAATGGGTAATTCTCAGTGAGAACTATGGAACAGCTAGTGATGCAAATTCAAGAGATTAATCACAATATTATGCCAAGTGGAAAGCAGCAGAAACAATAATAAATACTGTATGATTATGTTTATTTACAATTCTAAAACAGGTATAACTTATCTATATTCATAGAAAGCAGACCATAGATTGAGGGTTTTGAGTTGGTGTACAGTTGATTACAAAAATGCCATAGGAGACAATATGAGATGATTGAAATATATGATATCTTGATCGTGGTTTTGATTTTAGAGATAAATACATATACATATTATGCTTAAGTGTCTCTTCTTTGCTTCTACTTTTGAATCAAAGTTTCCTATAGGAAAAATAAACTATAGACTATTCTAAATTATGCTTTTAAAAGTATCTAATGCCTTGTCTAAATGTCTTTAAAGGCACCAGTATAATTCTGATCTCTTTGCTCCATAACTGAAACACTCAAGAAATAGCCATAATTTCATTTACTTAAAATGACTGATGTCACTTTATAATCTATGTGTCCTTTTCAGAAAGGCAAAAAAATATTAACACAAACTTATTTCAGAGCTAGAATGATAGTAGAGTGAATAGGACCTGCCTTGCATGCTGACTGTTTTATTTACTGCATATATGTCATCGATTATATTTTTAATATCCATTTGATTTAAGTTACATTGTAGTCTAATGCTCAATAACTTGAATCAGTCAAAACACAGCTTCTTCATTGTTCCACCCATGTGCCTTCAGTGTCTTACATTGTAAATTATCTTTGTTAATCTAATAAATGAAAGAACTGATAAAACACAGATGCATTGACATAGAAGTCTTATGTCATAGACATGTGCTATATTGTTTACTTTTATTTCTAGCCCCATTTTATTTGTAATTTATTCCATGAAACAGAGAGCCTTTAAACAAAGTTTACATCATGTCTTAGCCATAAAAACTATTTACTAAGTAAATAACAGAAAAATAAATATTAAATGCAAACTCAAACAAGTATAACTTTCACATCTTTTCAACTTTGATTTTTTTTGTGAAAGTCATCTTTCATAAAAGGTGACTTTCATAAAATATCTACAATATAGAAACATTGCAATGCAAACAAATAAAAAAATCTTAATTCACAATTATGTGTACTTCACATCAATTAGTTTTCCAAATAGATGTAAACACACACAATATGTTACCTTATGTAAATTTTATTTATTTAATGATTTATTTATTTGGGTGAAGAAAGGTTGGTTTTTATTAAAACTGAACTAGAGAAAGGTGAGAGGTCATGAGGGAGAAGTAAATATTGAGAGAGGGAACTCAGACTTCTCAACAGTACAAATAGTCAACCAAAGAAACAATGAGACAAACAAGTAAGATTTGTATTCAAAGGAAAACACAGGTTTTTAAGAGCAAGTTTGCATGAATTTTAAATTATTATGAAGTATTGATTTAAAATAAACATTCACCATCTGCTGACCATATTGAATTAAACTTCCTTAATGTTCAATGAACCATCAGCAGAAATTAATTATTAATAGCAGGTAATGTATCACCAAGAGAATAATAGAATTGGAAAGTAATAAAATTAGCCTCCTTTTATAAAGAACATGACTCAAATTCAAAAGTCTCAAATACTAGAGTAATTTAAATATTGTTTCAGAACATTACTTTCTAAAGTTTTATAATATTGAAAAATCACGACCACTATCTTCCCGTTGATCATCTATTTGCTAGAGCAGGCACCAGGAATATCTCCATATGTCCTGTCTCATGCCAAGAGCCAGGGGCATCGGCTTGCTACAGGAACATAAAGAGCCTCAAACCATTATGCTAAATTTGTATCCTATAAATTGTGTTATGCTGATAATGATTGTCTTAATTGTTCTACTTAGTATGTCTTAAGTGTAATCTTAAGACATACTAAGAACAATTAAGACAATCAATTACACTTGAAGAGATGTGGCCCACTGCCAGCAATTTCTATCTTCATTGTCTACGCACCAACATCCACATACAAAGAAGATGAAATTGAGAAATTCTACATGGAATTGGAGGAGTTCTATAAAAAAGATCACACCTTCTACAAGACCATAGTCAGGGATTTTAATGCCAAGATAGGACCAAGAAGATCGGCTGAAGAACTCCACATCGGGACCCATGGCCTAGAATGGAACGAACAGGGTGAGAGACTATCTGAGTTCATCATGTCCACCAAGACCCTTCATGGGAACTCAAAGTTCCAGAAAGCTGAAGCGAAACGTTGGACATGGGAATCTCCTGGCGGACAGTTCCACAATGAAATTGACCACATCATCTTCAATCCACGGTTTTGTCTGACCGATGTAGCTGTCATCCCCAAATTCCAAACAGGATCAGACCACCGTCTCCTTCGTGCAAAAATTCTACTTCCCGCAACAGGGAGAAAAGGCTGCAAAGTTTAAGAAGAGAACTCCCAGAACAACCACCAACTGGGAACTCTTTGGCACCATTGCGGCAACATGGGAAGATACCATCATTGATGACATCGATGAAGAATACAACCAACTGGTTCAGCACCTCCATGATTGTGCGAAGAATGCTGAGAGAGAGAAAGACACAAAAGGAAGCTTGTCTTCAGAAACTCTTGAGCTCATTCGCCAACGTGGCAAGGCGCGAGCCTCAGGAGACCAAATGCTAACATCCAAGCTTGCTAAACAGTGCAGAGAAGCGATAAAAAGAAGACCTCAAAGACAGAAGAGCAGAAATACTGGAAGATGCAGCAGAAGCCGTGAAAAGCATTTGCACTGCCCACCTGTCCTTTGCCAACTATAAGACCAGAATGACTGCCCTCCGACGCCCTGATGGATCTATCACATCTTCCAGAAAGGCAATGGAGAAGATTATCCATGAATTCTACTCAAATCTCTTTGATAGCCACATCCACCTGCCCACATACCAAATTCCACAGGATGGATATGTCATTCCCAACGTTCTCCCTTCTGAAATCCGACATGCCATCTCGTCGGTAAAGAAGGGAACAGCACCAGGCCCAGACAAAGTCAGACCCGAACACCTGAAGAATCTGCCATTGGTACTCATCAATACACTAGCTCGGCTCTTCACACGCTACCTGTCCGAATGCAAGGTGCCCTCCCAATGGAAAACCAGCAGGACAGTTCTACTGTTCAAGAAGGGAGACATTCACGACATCGGCAACTATCGCCCCATCTGCCTGTTGTCTGTCATCTACAAGCTGTTTACACGAGTCATCCTGAACAGGATTAGCAGAACACTAGATGAAGGACAACCATGCGAGCAAGCAGGTTTCCGGAAAGGATTCAGCACAATCGACCATATCCACACTGTAACCAAGCGCATTGAGGTTTGTAGGGAGTACAAGATGCCGCTCTGTCTCACGTTCATTGATTTACAGAAAGCCTTTGATTCTGTGGAGACTGAAGCACTCATCAAAGCCCTAGCCAAACAGGGTGTTCAAACCCAATACATCAAGATCCTTCGTGAGCTGTATTACGGATTCACCACCAGGATCTCACCATTCTACAAAGAAGTGATCATTAATGTGAAAAGAGGTGTTCGACAGGGTGATACCATTTCACCAAAAACACTTCAGCGCCACCCTCGAGAACATCATGCAACAATTAGAATGGGAAGGAATGGGAGTGAAGATAGATGGTCAGCAACTACACCACCTCTGCTTTGCTGATGACATCGTTCTAATAACACCAAACATTAGCCAAGCGGCACAAATGCTGGCTGACTTTGACCGAGAATGTGGAAAGATAGGTCTACAGCTGAATCTAAAGAAAACTATGTTTATGAAGAATGAACTAGTTCCAGTGGCCCCATTCACTCTCAATGGAACAAACATCTCTGATTGCAGCAGTTATGCGTACCTAGGTCGAGAAATCAACATGATGAACGACCTAAAACCTGAGCTGCGCAGGGAGGAAAAGAGCGGCATGGAATGCCTTCAAAGGCATCGAAGAAATAGCTAAAAGGACAAAGAACCTCCGGCTCCGGGCACATCTCTTTGACTCCACCGTTCTCCCTGCATTAACATACGCCTCAGAGACCTGGGCCCTATGAAAGCAGGATGAGAATGCTATTCGGGTCTCCCAAAGAGGAATTGAAAGAGCTATGCTTGGAATATCACGCCTCACTCAAGTGAGAGAAGGAATCCGGAGTTCTGACCTCCGTCGCTATTCCAGAATCAGGGACGCTGTCTCGTTTGCCAAGGCATCGAAAATCAGATGGGCTGGACATGTAATGCGATTTGGAGACAACTGCTGGACTAGAGCCATTACCGACTGGATCCCACGGGATGTCAAAAGATCACGTGGCCGCCCACCTTCAAGATGGTCAGACTTCCTTGTAAAGACCCTGAAGGAACGGTTTGAGGCTCTTCATATTCCTGAATCAACCAGATGCCATTGGGCTACATTGGCACGTGATAGGGTCCAATGGAAATGTTACTGGCGCCCGCTCGAGCAAATCGATGAATAACGGGATTCAAGTGATCAAGTGATCAAGTATGTCTTAAACATTAAGTTTTACAAACTTTAGTTATATTTCTAAGTGGACAGTATATCTTATTTATATAAATATTAAATATCGTTAGTGTACATCTCATCTTCCAGTTACAATAGGTGAAGCCATACTTCAGTGTGGCAATATTAGTTTTGCACTTTTCAGAAAATGGCCACATATAAATTTTTTAAGTTACAATATTTCACAGAGAAAACCATTATAGCACAGGCACAATTTCAATGTAGAAAGTCTTTACACACATATGTATGTATATATGTATATATACATATATATACACATATATAACTTTACCTATATAGGAAAGACTATACATATATAACAACGTTTTTCTATATATGCAAATATAATTCATATTATATATCATATAATTGATCACTTGATCAATTTGCATCCCGATATTCGTCGAATTGCGCCGAGCGGGTGCCAGTTGTTGAGGACAGGTTTAGCTAACCTGGGAGCTTTGTTGTTTTGCCCACTCCCAGCTTAATCTATTTAAGTCAAGGTTCATTCTAATGAGACCTCTCTTCTATGTAAACACTGCTAGAGGGTGTAGCAGTTACAGAAGTCACCTTGATTGAATAACTTCTGACTTATACATCTACTAAAGACTTCTATGTTTTCTAGATTGGGCACAGCTCCTCTTTATACCCACTGCACCCAGCGTGGGACAGTTAGAATTTACCAGGAGACTATCACCCTGGCTACGCTGAGACTATAGGAAGACTATAGGAAGGATCATACTAGTTTGCTCTAAGCAGGCGAGTGTGACCCTTTCAGTACACAAGAACAAGATACTCAGAATCACCCTGGTGCAGATAATAATAAGAAGGACCTTGTGGGTACCATCTAGATTACATGAAGCTCATGAAGTTAAGATGTATTACTTTATACCAGCCCTCTCTCTCCAGTGTTTTACATAAGAGATAATCTTGGTAGAAAGGATTAGACCTTGGCATAATCTTTGTTTATACCTGCAATAGGGTGTGACACTACACTCTGTTTAGAGTTCTTTGTTGACATGACCCTCCCGATTGGATTACTTTCCTGTATATAAGGGGCTGACTTGAGGCCCCTTCACTTTTACCTTTTGTGCCTTTTGCTTTTGGTTTTTGGCTTTTTTGCTCTTTGGCCTTTTGCTCCTTCTGGGTAGGACTCAGCTCGGGTGAGATCCTCTCTGTTTGGTGGGAGACTTAGGCTCTTTTGTATGGCCTAAGTTGGGACCAGAGCTAGAGTTTGTTCATTATATTGGGTTGCTGTGGAAGAGCGTTTGTACTATTAAAAGCCATTTGTGGAACTGCACTGGACTTGTGAGTTTTCATCTGTTCTCCCGGTGTCCTCGGAGGTAGAAGAGAACTTCTGTCCTGACACTGTCGGGGACCCTGGCGGCCTTCCCCGACAGCCAGTAATATTTGCATTTGACCCTATCATGTGCCAGTTGTAGCCCAATGGCATTTGGTTGCTTCAGGAATACAAAGAGCCTCAAACCGTTCATTTAAATATGATATGTGAAAATAATTACCTATTATTTCAAATATACTAGTTGAATTATTAATATGGCATTTACTTAGATAGGTAAATAAAAAATTAAATCAAGAGACACAATTGAAAAAATAAACAGCTGCTATTAGAATAAGCTCTCCAAAGGAATAGCAAAATGCTATCTCAAAAGTTACTAAAGGTAGCCTTTAAGAAAAATGTAGAAAAAGGTAAAGGAAAGGTTGTATTGGAAAGCAGAATGTCCATCTTGCAAATTGAATGTAGATTATGTAAAAGAAATAAAGGCCACCATTATGTAGAAAATAATAAAGCAGTACTTAAAAAATCAGAAACAAATCTTAAATAGCATATTGTCAGCACTTATCTTCAACAAGTGAATACTGAAATCCTTAGATTTTAGGCATATATGTGCACACTTTAATTAATCACACAGAAGTCTTTTAATAGTGCCTGTTTTAGGTCATAATACTGGTATTATGTTGACATTATTTTTCAGTTAAAATGTTTCTTGCATATGTAAGCCTTGACACTTAGAAAACTACGAGGAGGAGCTACAGAGACTGAAGAGCCCACTTAAGTATCGATCAAAAATCTCAGCAACTGCAACACCTTTCACTCTCCCATCGTTTCCTTCACTGCTAAACTAATGTGATAGTTATTCTGAGGACATATATAAGACTGTGTAAAAGGAGAATCTTGAAATATGTGACTCTCACTAAAACTGTACTTCTTAAAGCAGTCTGACTTGATTCCCATGGGAAAATCCAGACAATGCCAATTTTTGCATGAATTATATCAGGTGAAAAAAAATCAGTTAAGTACTGAAGCAATAGCACAATGGGTAGGGTGTCTGCCCTGCACGCGCCCACCGCGGTACGATCCTTGGCATCCCATATGGTCCCTCAGCACCACCAGTAGTTATTCCTGAGTGCAGAGCCAAGAGTAACCCCCGAGTATTGTCGGGTGTGACCCAAAATAAAAAAAAGAAAGAAAATGAGTTAAATATACCCAGAGAAGCTCGGAACCTCTGCACTACACACTCCCCTACTGTAATCACTCATTTCCCAAACCTCGCTCTTTATACTACCCTTACTTTTACTCCCTGTTATTACTCATTCACACCTAGCTCAAGGGGTTGCCAAGGTGACTAGTGTGTCTTACCTAACCTGGACCAGCAAAATGACACCTAGGGGCATACGAGGAAAGATAAAAGGCTTTCCAAGCCAGAGCTGAAAATACCTGGTTCACATCTCTTCTGTGCCTCATCCAACCAGGATATTCTTCAACAAACAATTGCTTTTCTCTCTTGAATATATATATAAGTATATGTATATGTGTATATATAAATATGTGTATATGTGTATGCACATACATATATATATGTATGTATATATATATATATGTATGTATGTATATACCGGTATTTAGCAAGTACTTTGGCCAACTACAGTTTAAAACAAAACTATATAATCCCTGTACTTTTTGCACAATTCTCTTCCATTATATTGTTCCTAAGTAAAGATGTTTGCAATTTTGTGGGACGATTGACACAGTTAGTGGAAGACATAAACAGTTCTTAAATTCAACTCTTCTGTAGCTTTTTAATATGACTCCCATAGTATAATTTGCACGTAGTGAATTGTATATTCATTTCACAGCACAGTTTTAAAATTTTTGATAGCTACACATGCATGTTGGCAATTTGAAAATATTCTTCATAAGGGAAAATTGAACCTACTCTGTTCTTATGAACGTGTAAAAGAAAGATAGATAATTTTCCAAATATTTCTCGAATGTTTCTTCCTTTCTTCCTTCCTCCCTCCCTTTCTTTCTTTCTTTCTTCCTTCCTTCTTTCCTCCTTACTTCTTTCTTATTTCCTTCTTTTCTTTCTTCCTTTATTTCTTCCTTCCTTCCTTCCTTCCTTCCTTCCTTTCTTTCTTCCTTCCTTCCTTCCTTTCTTTCTTTCTTCCTTCCTTCCTTCCTTCCTTTCCTTTCTTTCTTTCTTTTCTTTCTTTCTTTCTTTCTTTCTTTCTTTCTTTCTTTCTTTCTTCTTCTTTCTTTCTTCTTTCTTTCTTTCTTTCTTTCTTTCTTTCTTTCTTTCTTTTTTCTTTCTTTTTCTTTCTTCTTTCTTTTTTTTCTTTCTTTTCTTTCTTTCTTTCTTTCTTTCTTTTTCTTTCTTTCTTTCTTTCTTTCTTTCTTTCTTTCTTTCTTTCTTTCTTTCTTTTCTTTCTTTCTTTCTTTCTTTCTTTCTTTCTTTCTTTCTTTCTTTCTTTCTTTCTTTCTTTCTTTCTTTCTTTCTTTCTAGTGTTACATGAATAAGTCACTGGCCATTCTTTGTTCCTAAGACTTCTTTAAAAATTGTTAATATTGTTGTGTGTTTTACTCTGAGAGACCACCCTTGGAGATATTCAAGTCTTACTCCAGGCACTATTCTCAGGCATCTGCTCTGGTGTGCTTGTCCCAGTATATATTACTGTGTTGATGACTGTATAAGGTGAGGAGGACCAAGTACCATTCCTCAAGCTCCCTATTGACTGAACTATGTCTCTAGACCGATTCCATACTGTTTTCAAAAATGCTTAGGATGTTTGAAAAACACTGAATTAGGGGTAGACCTATTTATTTTAAAGTACAATAAAATGAATTTGAACTATCAGAGAGAAGTACAGCTAACAAATTCCCTATACAAAAGACCCAAGTCCTAAAACTCAGACTTTTCACAGAGAACACAACTAAATATCTTCATTTATTATCTAATTGCATGTAAAATTCAGCTCAGGAAACTTCAGGTTTAAATTTGGTTTAAACTTCAGGTTTACATGTCTACCACTACTTGAACGAATAAACTGAAATTTGTCTTCAACTCTAAATATTTCTACCTTCAAGCATTCAGAGAACTAAGATGGCCTCAATATTATGCTTGGTGGAAGGAAAACGCTCACCTCTTTCCATCCTTATCCATTCTGGTGACTTTGATTGGTTCAAAAAAATAGAACATCCTGGAAAGAAAAGTTTCAGAGTAGAGCCTTATGCACCAAGTGCTGAGATTTGATAAAAGATCCTGAAAATAGACAGAAAATATTGAGACAATTTTATACTCAAACAGGAACTAAATTGTCCTTGTATAGATTATTGTCTGTTGATGACATTCTGTTATTATCTAAATGGAATTTCAACCCAATTGTGAAGAAAATAGTTCACAGGCTACTAGCTTAAAGATGGGACACCTTTTCTGTTACTCTGATGTTTTGATTCAGGGTCTACAAAATTTTATCAAATATGAAAAATATTTATCCTAAGCACGAAGATATTTCTGATTAGTTTTCAGAGCAACTTAAAGTTTGGTACTATCACTGAGTAAAAATCAAATGAATTTTTCTTTGTTTCTATAAATGGAAACACAAATACACCATTTTCAGCTATAAGCAGAAAGGACTTTATTCAATTATGAAATTAAGGAAAGCTAGGAAGAAGATGCTGTCCATTATCAAAAAAAGAAACAAACAATGGAAAATTATAGAAGGCTTTCTGACCTTATTTTTGAAGAGGTTTATTTTTGTATTCAGATTATAGATATCCATAGGATGCCATACATATTCATAGAGAGTTTATAGAAACATATTGCAATTCAGGAAAATGAAAGCTCAGTCATTCACTGTGCATGCTACGTGTTACGCATATTCAGTTGGAAGTGAAGGCGGAATATATCCTCCTTCTGTAGGGAGGATATATTCTTCACATCACAAATAATGGTTCCAAAACCTGTGAGGGCTTATTATGACTTGTCAAGAATGGTAACCAAACATGTTCCTTGTCAAGACCCTGAAGTAATGGTTTGAGGCTCTTCATATTACTGAATCAACCAGATGCTATTGGGCTACATTGGCACGTGATAGGGTCCAATGGAAATGTTACTGGCGCCTGCTAGAGCAAATCGATGAATAACGGGATTCAATTGATCAAGTGATCAAGTGATCAAGAATGGTAACCATATTATATGAGTAATTCCTCCTCAGTTTGATTAAATCACATTTCCAACAACACACGTGATCTGTTAAAGACCACAAGGAATAGCCCTTTAATATGGAGCCAAGAACAAGTACTGATCAGAACTGGGTATGTTTCAACTACCACAGGAAACAAATGGAAAGGTGAAGGCATTTTTTAATTGAGTAGGTGATTCAACAATATCTACAAAGTAAGAAAAGTAAGAAATGTAAGGACACGTTATGACTTTTATGGAGAGATACTAGGTCAATCTTTAGACTATTAGATAATTTGTTTAGAAAATAAGAATGCAAAATATGGCACGTGCATTGAAGTAAAATGCAGCAATGTGATTCCCCCTACAACCCTTAAGCACTTACTATTTATCAAGCCTACAGTAAATTAATAGAAAGACTATTAAACATTTCAACAGGATTTTTTTTGTTGCTGAGGAAGTAAGAGTTTAGTTCTTCTGGTTTGTATTTGTATGTCTGAATGTACATGTATATTCTCTGTTATTTGTTTTCCTGATACTTAAATGCTATGAGACAGATTTTGTCCTCTTAGGAAGATTTCTTGGAACACAAAACTTCAATTTGGAAGTGGAAATATAGAACAGAGATGGATTCAGAACTGTGTTCTTATTGTCCCAGATTGGTTTGCTATGATTATGTTGAACCACTGAGTAATAGAAATGTATACAAACAAATCTAGATAAAATCTTACCATCAGTCTTGCTGCCTTGAAAGGTATTTTGTCATCAGGAAGAACTTACAAGATACCATTGTGGTAATGAAACTGCAAATCCCTAGGGCTAATGGTTGTTAAGAAAGTTTTGGATGTTGAGCTAAATGTATGCAAGTTTCAGAGTACAAACCTTAAGAGCCACATGAAAGCAGGTTGGTAAGGGGGATGTTTTACAAATTTACCCAAGTTAAATAGATGTAGATAGTTATGAATATTCCGCCAAGTGAAAAGTAGCTAATGAGATAACTAAACATGTTTGGTTAAGTTATGGCTCTCCATTGCAAAGATAGGAAAGTCTTGAAAACCAGCACCTAGAGGATTTGACATTACCTATGCATTTTGTTGCCTTCTTGCATTAATTTAAAGGACATCAGATTCATCTCATGTAACCTGGCTAACACACTTAATGAGGACAGAAGTAGCTATATACAGTTACTGGTGTTGTGCACCTGCCCACGTGCCATAACATTAGGGATCCAGCCATTTCCAAGTGAATCAGAAAAGCAATTTGGTGTTGGTTATTGAAATTAATGTGAAGTTTTCACTAAGAGCAACCTGAGCTATTGCTCCGTGACCTCATGTTCCCCAAATACCTCTTGAGATTTATTATAGGGGAGAATGTGTGTTTGCTCATTTTTTTTAGGTCCCTTTGTATTTCCAGTTCAATCTCTGGCACCACAAATTCTTGTCATGATGTGGTTGACCACAATTCAATCCCCAGAACCACATAATGTCTATCTAGTAAATAAGTTGAGCCAAGAGATAGCTCTAAGTACTGTTGGTAGTGAATTTTTTTGTTAAAAAACAAAACAAAACAAAAATAAAACATTTGACATTGAACTCAAGCTGTCTTCATCAATTTTTATGAATCCTGGCTATCATATCTCTACTGGCTAAATTTGAAATTGCATCATGAAAAAAAGATTTTAAACTGTTTTTCTATGTTCTAATTAATAAGAAGATTTCACAGGTGCAAGGAATATAGGTAGAATCAATGGAGCATAAGTGGAGTAGGAAAAACTGAGGTTAATAACTTCTAGTTTTAATATTTTGAGGTTTGTAATTTAAATCATATTTACTGAGGTAGGAAAAATAATGGACTCCTAAAGATGTCTACCTGGGATTTGTGAATATATCACATGGTTATTGCAGCTATGATAGCTTTGCCATTATTTTTTTAAATATGTGAAATACAAAATATATTATCCTACTGGATAAATAATAAAATAGTGTTTAAATATTGAAGGCAGCAGAAAATAGTCCTTAGGTAGTAAATATTGATGGGTTTGTCATTGCTGACTGCAATGATGTATGGGGTATAGGGATGTGAAAAGTTAGTAAAAGCCACAAAATGCAGGAAAATAGA
Source organism: Cryptotis parvus (assembly GCA_021461705.1). Classification (NCBI taxonomy): domain Eukaryota; kingdom Metazoa; phylum Chordata; class Mammalia; order Eulipotyphla; family Soricidae; genus Cryptotis; species Cryptotis parvus. Next base: position 32,756 of record JAJIBD010027836.1, read on the forward strand.
TTTATAGCAAGGTCTTCAGAATAAAGTTGATGCTTACTGATATGTTGTTACTGTAGCCCAATAAGAATAATTTTAAAGTTCTGACATTTGAAATTATAAGCTGTGTACTTTTAAAAAGTCACTGTTTTGGGGCCGGAGCGATAGCCCAGCGGGTAGGGCGTTTGCCTTGCACGCAGCCGGCCCATGCCGGCCTGGGTTCGATCCCCAGCATCCCATATGGTCCCCCGAGCACCGGCAGGGGAAATTCCTGAGTGCAGAGCCAGGAGTAACCCCTGAGCATTGCCGGGTGTGACCCAAAAAAGCAAAAAAAAAAAAAAAAAGTCACCGTTTTCTGTAATTGATAACCGAAGCAACAAAAAAATGAAACATATAGTCATTGAGGAGGCTTTGGGGTCCCCAACAGTTTCAGGACAGAAGATCTCTTCTACCTCCTAGGCTTCTGGGAATGGATGAAAACTCATGAGTTCGGCACATTCCAAAAAGGCTTTAATAGTACACAAAAGTTCTAGCACCACAATCCAATATAATGGAAGACTTCTAGCTCTGGTCAGAACTTAGACCACATATGAGGGTCCAAGTCTCCTACCAAAGAGAATTCCACCAAAGAGGAGTCCTATCAAAGAGGAGCCCATCAGAGAGGAGTCCTCCCAAAAGGAGGAAGTACCTCAAATCAGTCCCCTTAGATACACAAAAGTAATCAGAACGTCAGGGAGGGTCCTGTCAACAAAGAACCCTAAACAGCTTCTAGATAGTAGAAGAGTGTAGAAGTGTTGGGCCACACCCTAATAAGGTCTAAACAAATGAGTATGCCAAAGATTAATCCCTTCTTCTGGGATTATCTTCTGGGGTTATAAATTATAAATACAGCTTATAACCCGTACTTAAATCTGTTCAGTTTTAACTCAGTATCTATATGGAGTTGAAATCAAATAAAACTTGTAGTGTTAGAAGCTATAGTTTATATGTGTGCATGTCTACATGTATGACTGTCTGTCATGTACATGTACTATGTGGATCACTTGGATTGTATATAGAAATAAATTTATTTAAAATATTATTTTTGCTGTGGAATTGGTGATTTTTTTTTAGTTATTGCTAAAAATGTAGCAATACAAAAGTTGAAGATGTCTATATAATTGTTGCATATTTAGACATAAAGTTAGTGTGATGAAATAAGTGTTTTTAGTTAACAAAATCTTATTACCAAGAAAAAGTTGAAGGAAGGTACTATGTGGTCAATCAGTGTGAAGGATAATGCCTAGGGAACTGATGTAATTAATTCACTGGTGGAAATTCACAATAAAGACAAAAAACCTATGTTGGATTACAGCTAGCTTGGGAGATTTGCTGTTTAATTTAGATATGCCAAATACTGTTAACAATTATAGACCTCATTCCCATGACCTGATGGAATGGTTTGAGGCTCTTTATGTTCCTGGAGTGAGCAGATGCCCTTGGGCTACACTAGCATGTGGCAGGATGTATGGAGATGTTACTGGTGCCCGCTTGAGCAAATCAATGATCAATGGGAAGACAAGTGATAAAAGTGATATAGTGATCCACTCACAGCTTAATCTATTTCCCTGTTCTTAAGGCAGGGTTCTAGCTAATGAGACATCTTTTCTATGTATACACTGATGGGGGTGTGGCAATTAGATGAGTCACCTTGACTCTGAATGAGTAACTTCTGAATTATCATTATATATTGACTATGACTTCTATGTAGCCTAGATTGGGCACAGCTCCTCTTTATACCCACTGGTCCCAGCGTGGGTCAGTGAGAACTTACCAGGAGACTGCCACCCTGGCTATGTTGAGCCTATGATTTAAGATTATAGGAAGTGATCATACTTGTTGCCCATGGCAGGCAAGTGTGAACCTTCCAGTATACAGAGAACAAGATACTCAGAGTCATGTGGTGCACATAATAAATAAAAAGGACCTTGTGGGTACCATCTAGATTATATGAAGCCCATGAAATTAAAATGTATTACTTTGTACCAGCCCCCCTCTCTCTAGGGTTTTGGCATAAGAGATAATCTTGGAAGAAAGGATGAGTCCTTGGCATATTCATTTTTTAGCCTTGTAGTAGGGTGAGTCACCACCCTAATACATTCTTCTACTATCTAGAAGCTGGTTAGGGTTCTTTGTTGACAGAACCTTCCCTGAAGTTAGGATTACATTTGTGTATATAAGGGGACTAACTTAAAATACTGCATCCACATTGGTGGAACTCTCTCTGATAGGATACTCTTTAGTGGGAGACTTGGGCCCTCATGCATGGTCTAAGTTCTGATCAGAGCTAGTGGTTCTTCCATTATAATGGATTGCAGTGGTAGAGCTTGTACCAAAAAGCCTTTCGGATCTGCGCTGGACTTGAGAGATTTCCTCTGCCCCAGCAGCCTTAGAGGTAGAAGATAACTACTATCCTAATACTGTTGGGAACCTCAGAGACTCCACAACACCTAGCCACTTAATTAACATATCTGAGAATTAGATAGTTAGTTGTAAAAATAAATTGGTGTCCATCTAAAAATACAAAAGCTAAACATCTATCTTAGGTGGTTGGGAGTTACTCTTTGGTTTTCTTGTTGGAAAAAAATCCTAAATTTTAAACTCAAATTACATGAGTTAATAAGAGTGGGAGAAACAGGTGATGTTCTTTGAAAATTCAAATGGTGTTACAATTTTGTTTTATTTATCAATGATGTTTTTATATACTTATCTGTTTGGATACATACATACATATATATACATATATATATATATACATATATTAGCAGAAAAACATGATTAAGAAAATATGAGGACAGGGGCCGGAGTGATAGTCCAGCAGGTAGGGCATTTGCCATGCATATGGCGGACCCTGGTTCAATCCCCGGCATCACATATGGTCCCCTGAGCACCATCAGAAGCAATTCCTGAGTGCAGAGCCAGGAGTAACCCCTGAGTATTGCTGGGTGTTGTGACCCAAAAAGGAAAAAGAAAGAAAGAAAGAAAGAAAGAAAGAAAAGAAAGAAAGAAAGAAAGAAAGAAAGAAAGAAAGAAAGAAAGAAAGAAAGAAAGAAAGAAAGAAAGAAAGAAAGAAAGAAAGAAAGAAAGAAAAGAAAGAAAGAAAGAAAGAAAAAGAAAGAAAGAAAGAAAGAAAGAAAGAAAGAAAAGAAAGAAAGAAAGAAGAGAAGAAGAAAGAAAGAAAGAAAGAAAGAAAGAAAGAAAGAAAGAAAGAAAGAAAGAAAGAAAGAAAGAAAGAAAGAAAGAAAGAAAGAAAGAAAGAAAGAAAGAAAGAAGAAAGAAAGAAAGAAAAGAAAGAAAGAAAGAAAGAAAAGAAAGAAAGAAAAAGAAGAAAGAAAAGAAGACAGACAAATATATTTTGGGAACAAAATTTTATAATTCTTATCATGCTGATATTCAAGACAGGAATATATATATGTCTGAATGTTTACAATTATGAAGCAAAGCATCAAAATGAATATGGAAAATATCCTAAATACCTGTTTCCATATCTAAAAATATAAAGAATAAAAATAAAGTCCCTATAATTTGCACATTTAACTCTTTTCAAATCTTAACTGCTATACTTTTACTCAGAGGTTTACCCATTTAACTCTATAAAAATAATACATGACATAGAAGTATATGTATATATATATAATTTCTAAAATGCATCATATAAAAGGGCATTAGTCTTTAAAATGAATTGCTATCATTCAAATTTTACTTAATACAATTGATTAATAAAAATTCATTTGAAAAATATTTATTCTGGAATAAGAGCCCTTCCCCATACTCCAAGCAATTTTTTAAAACTGAAATTACAATACATTTTCAGATTCATCTTCAAAAACTTTCTTTACTTGGTATTACCTTTCATCTGAGGATCTAAGAGCATTTCACATCTTTTCATAGTTTTCCAGAGTCTCATGATGACTCCTGTCTGTACTCACTTCCTTAGTACAACCTGTCCCTTTTGAATAATCATCTGCAGTTGTATTTAAGCTATAGGTCACAAATTTTGACCTGTTATTCTAAAAAACAAAGCACTCATTTGCTTGGTAGTCACTCCTGAACTGTTTTTCCTGTCCCAAGTGGTTACAAACAGATGTAGAAATAAAAGTAAAAATAAAAACACCTTTGTAGCATGCCTTTCAACACATTAATCAAACATAGTGAAATAAGAAATGAATTTCTCCACCATATCATTGGCAGTGGAAGGCTGAACTCAAAGCAAGCAAGAGTTTTCCCAGCAGTTGTCAGTGATCCCCGTCTCATTCCTGGTGACACACTGCAGCCTGTGGAGCCGCTCAGTTTCTAGTGCTCAGGATTACCAGGACCAACATGAGAGTTCTCAGGGGGAACTGACTTTACAGCATGGAATGTTTTATACCATTGTGAAGGCACATAGGATTATTCTGCCATGACTTCAATGGATCTGGCTAAACTGATCATCAGGGTCTGCCTGGACATCTGGGTGTTGTTTATCTGGAATTAAGTCCACTGCCTTAAATACGCAAACCATTTGCACATTTAACTCCTTGGATCAGCTTTTCAGCACAGGTGTCACTTAAGCAGTTAATAATGTTAGGTAAGGAATAAGAAACGTTTATATAATGTTCTGTTGTGCATACATATTTTCTAAAAATGTGCTTCATAAGACTTAGAAAAATATTAGTGGTGAGGATTATGGCTCATCCGTAAAACATGTGCTTTATATGCTTAACAGCCTGAATTCAATCCTAGGCAAAAACAAACAAACATATAAATAAATACATAAATAAACAAACATATAAATACCTAATACTTTGCAATGGGTATTATCATATATATTCTAAAAACAGTTACACGTATCTGTTTCTCTGCTGCATTCATTTGTTTTGGGACCACATCCGGTAGCCCTGTCAGGGCTTACTCCTGAATCAAAATTTACTCCCTGCTTTGTTTTGGGGACCATGCAGGAAGTGAAAGATTAAACCTGGGTCAGCTATGTGCAAGTGAAACACCCGACCCATTGGCTATACTATAGGCCCTGCCCCAGTTACTTATATTAGGAACGTCTATGGAACAGAGTAGTTTCAAAGAAGATGCAATTATTTAGCAATTTTTAATTAATTTCATGATAAAAGCATTATAGTAGAAGTTAGAATAAAGGTATTCTTTTATTTATTTTCCTGAAAATCAAAGATAAACTAGTAAAAACTAAATCACAGATGTGGCCATTTTATTTTTTTTTTTGTTTTTTTTTTTTTTTTTTTTTTTGCTTTTTTGGGTCACACCCGGTGATGCACAGGGGTTACTCCTGGCTCTGCACTCAGGAATTTCTCCTGGCGGTGCTCGGGGGACCATATGGGACGCGGGGATCGAACCCGGGCTGGCATGGGCCGGCTACGTGTAAGGCAAACGCCCTACCTGCTGGGCCACCGCTCCGGCCCCAAGATATGGCCATTTTAAAACTGGTGCCCAATTATACCTACCTTAAAAAACTCAGATATATGGAAGATTTATTTGCATGATAATTTTTTATATATAACTCAAATATACATATGTGAGTTATATAGAAATATATATTTTATCACTGTATCACTGTCTTCCCGTTCATCATCGATTTGCTCGAGCGGGCCCCAGTAACATCTCCATATGTCCTGTCTCATGCTAGTAGAGCCCAAGGCATCTGCTTGCTCCAGGAACATAAAGAGCCCCAATCCATTCCGGAATGAGGTCTATAATTGTTATTGGTATTTGGCATATATCAAATACAACACGGGTAGCTTGCCAGGCTCTGCCGTGCAGGTAGCATACTCTTGTAGGCACCTCTAAGTCCAGCATTTATTGATGAACCGCTCAGCCGCAAGCGGCTGCGTGAGCCGGGCGCTGATAGGCTGGTCTGCTGGGTGGAGGTCTGACGAGAGAGAAGTCCGGATGTGGAAAATGGAGGCCCTCATGGAGTGAGGGGTCTTCTGGCTTGTTGCGAGGCTCTGCTGGGATGGTGGGCCAGGGCTAGAACCTACCATCCCTCCCGGGCGCCTCATGAGGGGGCTGGTCACAGGGGAGAGCCAGTAGCAGCTCTGCTCCATGTCTGCAAGTCTCTGGACCGGCATACCTGAGCCGGATTTAAGAAAGACAGCTGCAGGGTGGAACTCGATGAGCCGGGCGCTGATAGGCTGGTCTGCTGGGTGGAGGTCTGATGAGAGAGAAGTCGGATGTGGAAAATGGAGGCCCTCATGGAGTGGGGGGTCTTCTGGCTTGTTGCGAGGCTTTGCTGGGATAGTGGGCCAGGGCTAGAACCCACCATCCCTCCCGGGCGCCTCATGAGCGGCTGGTCACAGGGAGAGCCAGTAGCAGCTCTTCCCCATGTCTGCAAGTCTCTGGACCGGCATACCTGAGCCAGATTTAAGAAAGACTGCTGCAGGGTGGAACTCGATGAGCCGGGCGCTGATAGGCTGGTCTGCTGGGTGGAGGTCTGACAAGAGAGAAGTCCGGATGTGGAAAATGGAGGCCCTCATGGAGGGGGTCTTCTGGCTTGTTGCGAGGCTCTGCTGGGATGGTGGACCAGGGCTAGAACCCACCATCCTCCCGGGCGCCTCATGAGGGGGCTGGTCACAGGGGAGAGCCAGTAGCAGCTCTGCCCCATGTCTGCGAAGTTTACCACCGTAATCCAATATAATGAAAGAACTCTCGCTCTGGTGAGAAATATATATTTTATAAGATATTAAATATATGCATTATATATTATATAGAATATATTATATAACACATTATATATTTATATATAATATATTATAACATATTATATATTATAATAAATTATAATATATGATTCATATATTATATATATAATTTATATATAATTTATATAGCATGAGACAGGACATATGGAGATATTACTGGGGCCTGCTCTAGCAAATAGATGATGAATGGGAAGATAGTAATAGTGATAGAATTTATATATAATTTTATATATAACTCAAATATAGAAAAAATCTAGGGGTGCAATAGATATACTTTTTATGTATAGTTTTTAACAGTGATTGATTGAATCTTCTATCAAACTTTAGTGTAATCTGTCAGGGGTGGGTACAAAAATAAAACATAACTGCTGGGGCCAAGTGGGTCCCCCAATAATATTGGGGTTCTTAGGGTTTCCTGGTCATGCTCGGGGGCAGATGGCCAATGAACAAAGGTCACAATCCAGTATAGATAATCCAAAAGGCTTTTATGTTTAGCAACTTAACTCCACATAAACAGTTTACACTATGACCCCACTTCATCAGCTGACAGACTAATATAGACCAAGTACTACCAACCAAATGCTCTGACCATGTGTGCTGACAAAGAGCTCACCCACACATGTGCCTGCATTTGACCATAAGCTTTGTCTCCAAGTCCGCCAGATCCCCCAAGCCTCTGGCTCCACTAGGAGCAGCCCCCTCACAAAGTCAAAATCTGCTCTTTACCAGTGCACATCCCCAGGGTCACTGCCTCCTGGCTCAAGCTTAGGAGATTCTAATGTACAGCATCTCTCCTGCCAGGTTGATAAAACAATCCCATACTATTTTATCTAGTTTCTTATGCAAATACAGCAATTAGAGAGTCATCTATAATAACTACATCTGAGACAGAATATGGGCATTATATAGATCTCCATGGGGAGACCACTTCATATAGTCCAAACTTTGTTCCCCATGCTAGACTGATACCACCATCTCCCTCAGGGTCCTCAGTATATTCTCCTCTGCTCCAGGGCAATTTCTTTTTTTTTAAGTATTTTATTATACCACCGTGAGATATAAAAATAAAAAGATATACAATTAAAAAGTTCATGTTTGGGTTTTGGTCACACAGTGTTCCAGCACCCGTCCCTCCACCAGTGCCCATCTCCCACCACCAACATCCCCGGTTCCCTCCCCCCTTCCCCCAGCCCACCTCCATGGCAGGTTCTTTATTTCTTTCCCTTTCTCTTTCTTTCTCTTTTCCTTCCCTTTCAGACTATGGATTACAGAACATACATTAAAAAGGTTGTCATGTGTATCCTTTTGCCTCTATTCAATGCTCAGTTCTAGGTTGGCATTAGTACCCTCCGACAAGAGCACCCTGTTCCATTTTCTGTCGTACCTAACCTCTGACTCCCCCACGTTTGTGATAATTTCCACCTTTGACAAGACCTCCTGATATATGTTTCACTTGACCTTGGATATTGGTATCATAATATGTACATATAAGTGCTCTTGATCTCTTTCAAAAGTGCTTCACACTGTGAGGCCATTCAGGCTTTTCCTAAATGAGACAAACTATTGTGGCCTTCACTTTAATATTTGTCAGAGTAGGGTTTAGTATAGGTAGTCAAATTTTGTAGCCAGGGTGGGCTTTTCCTGATACTATCCTGTCCCTTGTAGGGACCATGTGGGAGATATTAAAATCAGTCTATGGGTAACTGGAGCACCAGTTAGAAAATACGATGGGATGTCCAAGAGCAATCAATGTAGAGTAGAAATAACTCAAAAAATACCTGCCCCCACACTCTTTTTGTGTTTACACAAGTAAGAAATCCCTTTGACTTAAGGATATGCAAATACATTGCAGGAAGAACAATTCCTTCTCAGCACTGCAAAAATACAGGACTCATGAGTAGGGTATCATCCAACATATTATCATCTGAAGGTATATGAGAAAAAAACTACAAATATTTATATATTTAGCATGTTTTTGTTAAACTCAATATAAAATAAGTCATCATAGTGTTTTAAGTCTTAATCATAAAAAGTATAGCGGGAATGGGCTCAGAGAAGAAGTGAAACACTTGAAATTATAAAAATACTACATTACAATCAAAAGCTGTGTTATGAAGAAGGGGCACCCTAAGTGTCTACTGTGCTAATAAATTTTTCATTTGATAATTTCATCGTTCAAGAGTAGTTTAAGTTTTCAGGATAATGGCCTTAGAACAGGGACAAGTGAGCTGAAAACAGCCTCTGAACATTTATATAGCGTCACTAGGTCCCACACATCAGTCAGAGGATTCATCATTTTCATAGCCATGAAACGTAATCACTCAATATGATCAGGCACCTATTCAATGCTATTTAGAGATAATACAAGATTGCTAATTCTCTTAATGACTAATATGAAATGTGCATAAGTACATGTGAAATCTTTGGTAGCAAGTGCCAGATAAGTGTTTTACTTGGACTGAGATTGTCTCATTAAATCCTAATAAGGCACAGATGATTTCAGTGTTTTCATTGCTTTTATTTAAAATACAGACATATTGAAAATAAAAGTCTGAAGTGACTGACTTCTTCACGCTCAGGCAGTTAACAAAAAAACAGTATTTAAAACCAGGCAGTTTGATTCAAGAGACAGTACTTTTAAGATCTATGCAGGAAACAAAGTTTTACTTGGATTGAACCTAGTTTTTTCTCTGCCGGGTGTACCCTGTGTCTTAGGCTCAAGCATTCCGGGGCTTGTAATACTCTCCCTCTGAAGGGCGGGTCTCTGCAGGGTGGGTCCTTGCAGGCTGGGGTTTATGATTATTTTCCTGACCCCGAAAGAGCCCTTAATATGGCAACAGTCAAAAAGGCAAACAGGCAGTGCCTGACAAAAATTCACGGCCATCCTAGGCTGCCAAAACGAAGAAGGACTAAAATGACTGTACTTTCAATGCACGTACGCTGGCATCGGAAGCATATATTGAGGATCTGATGGTGCAGCGCAAAAGATCAAGTAGAACATCATTGGTCTGACTGGAGACGAGGAGGAGTCAGTTGCATCATGCTGTATTTGACACCGGAGAAGAATTGTTCCTTGGAACATGTGACGAAAGAGGCGTCGGTAGCATTGGTGTCCTTGTCAACATGAACATGGCCCTCAACATTGATTCATTTGAATGCCTAACAAACCGAATAGGACGATTACACTTGAAGAGATGTGGCCCACTGCCAGCAATTTCTATCTTCATTGTCTACATACCAACATCCACATACAAAGAAGATGAAATTGAGAAATTCTACATGGAATTGGAAGAGTTCTATAAAAAGATCACACCTTCTACAAGATCATAGTCGGTGATTTTAATGCCAAGATAGGACCAAGAAGATCGGCTAAAGAACTCCACATAGGGACCCATGGCCTAGAATGGAACGAACAGGGTGAGAGACTATCTGAGTTCATCATGTCCACCATGACCATTCGTGGGAACTCACAGTTCCAGAGGCTGAAGCGAAACGTTGGACATGGGAATCTCCTGGTGGACAGTTCCACAATGAAATTGACCACATCATCTTCAATTGACGGTTTTGTCTGATCGATATAGCTGTAATCCCCAAATTCCAAACAGAATTGGACCACCGTCTTCCTTCGTGCAAAACTCTACTTCCCACAAGGGGGGAGAAAAGGCTGCAAAATTTAAGAAGAGAACTCCCAGAACGACCACCAACTAGGAACTCTTTGGCACCATTGCAGCAACATGGGAAGATACCATCATTGATGATATCGCATGAAGAATACAACCAACTGGTTCAGCACCTCCATGGATTGTGCGAAGAATGCTGAGAGAGAGAAAGACACAAAAAAGGAAGCTTGTCTTCAGAAACTCTCGAGCTCATTCGCCAACATGGCAAGGCGCGAGCATTAGGAGACCAAATGGTAACTTCTAAGCTTGCTAAACAGTGCAGAGAAGTGATAAAAGAAGACCTCAAAGACAGAAGAGCAGAAATACTGGAAGATGCAGCAGAAGCCTGGAAAAGCATTTGCAATGCCCCGCCTGTCCTTCGCCAACAATAAGACCAAGATGACTGCCCTCCGAGCGCCTGATGGATCTATCACATTTTCCAGAAAGGCAATGGAGAAGATTATCCAAGACTTCTACTCAAATCTCTTTTGATAGCCACATCCACCTGCCCACATACCAAATTCCTCAGGATGGATATGTCATTCCCAGCGTTCTCCCCTGTTGAAATCTGACATGCCATCTCATCGGTAAAGAAGGGAACAGCACCAGGCCCAGACAAAAGTCAGACCCGAACATCTGAAGAATCTGCCATCAGTTCTCATCAATACACTAGCTCAACTCTTCACACTCTACCTGTCCGAATGCAAAGGTGCCCTCCCAATGGAAAGCCAGCAGGACAGTTCCTACTGTTCAAGAAGGGAGACATTCACAAAATCAGCAACTATCGCCCCATCTGTCTGTTGTCCTGTCATCTACAAGCTGTTTACACGAGTCATCCTGAACAGGATTGACAGAACACTAGATGAAGGACAACCATGCGAGCAAGCAGGCTTCCAGAAAGGATTCAGCACAATCGACCATATCCACACAGTAACCAAGCTCATTGAGATTTGTAGGGGAGTACAAGATGCCGCTCTGTCTCACGTTCATTGATTTACAGAAAGTCTTTGATTCTGTGGAGACTGAAGCAGTCATTGAAGCCCTAGCTAAACAGGGTGTTTAAACCCAATACTTCAAGATCCTTCGTGAGCTGTATTACGGATTCACCACCAGGATCTCACCATTCTACAAAGAAGTGATCATTAATGTGAAAAGAGGGGGTTCGTCAGGGGTGAGACCATTTCACCAAAACTCTTCAGTGCCACTCTCGGGAACAACATGCAACAATTAGAATGGGAAGGAATGGGAGTGAAGATAGGCGGTCGGCAACTACATCACCTCTGCTTTGCTGATGACATTGTTCTAATAACACCAAACATTAGCCAAGCGGCACAAATGCCAGCTGACTTAGACAGAGAATGTGGAAAGATAGGTCTACAGCTGAATCTAAAGAAAACTATGTTTATGAAGAATGAACTCATTCCAGAGGCCCCATTCACTCTCAGTGGAACAAACATCTCTGAATGCACCAGTTATGTGTACCTAGGCAGATTAATCAACATGATGAATGACCTAAAACCTGAGCTGCGCAGGAGGAAGAGAGCGGCATGGAATGCCTTCAAAGGCATCGAATAAATAGCTAAAAAAAGGACAAAGAACCTCCGGCTCTGGGCACATCTCTTTGACTCCATCATTCTCCCCTGCATTAACATACGCCTCAGAGACCTGGGCCCTACGAAAGTAGGATGACAATGCTATTTGGGTCTCCCCAGAGAGGAATCGAAAGAGCTATGCTTGGAATATCACGCCTCACTCAAGTGAGAGAAGGAATCTGGAGTTCTGACCTCCGCTCGCTATTCCAGAATCAGGGGACGCTGTTTCGTTTACCGAGGATTCGAAAAATCAGTTGGGCTGGACATGTAATGCGATTTGGAGACAACCGCTGGACTAGAGCCATTACCGACTGGATCCCACGGGATGTCAAAAGATCACGTGGCCGCCCACCTACAAGATGAGTCAGGACTTCCTTGTCAAGACCCTGAAGGAATGGTTTGAGGCTCTTCATATTCCTGAATCAACTAGATGCTATTGGGCTACATTGGCACGTGATAGGGTCCAATAGAATTGTTATTGGTGCCTGCTCCAGCAAATCGCTGAATAACGGGATTCAAGTGATCAAGTTCTCAAGTGAA